>JACXSJ010000727.1:0-179583 GCA_014851325.1 Pentalonia nigronervosa
AAATCATTAAATAATATACATCGATTTAATTTCGAAAGAATCACTTGCCGAGTAATTACTAATTTTTATCATTCGATTATTTCAGCTGATTTCGATACCGAGAGAATCACTCGAGAAGTTTCAAAACAATCGAAATAATCGAGTAAATCTAATAATCGAGTAATTCGAGTGATTTCTCTCGATTGTTCCCATCACTAGTGACAACCACCGAGCCTTGGATCATTAGGTCATGTATTCTATCGTATTTATGTACATAATGTAAGCACGGGGCATAGGATAACTGGCAACTACCATAGGAACGGTGACAGCTGTAACGCGTTGAGTGCACGGTTGGTTGAGTGTAAATTGTAAAGATTTTAATGTAAAAAATCGAAGCATTTTTACTGCTCAAAAGGTGGATAACATACATAAAAAAATGCACATCATTGTAAAAAGAATACATTCATTTTTCCACTCATAGTCTAAAAAACAATGAGTTATTTTAAATAAAACTAGAGGGCTAATCCCCCCCCCCAAATTGTGCCTATGATACCAAACACTAGATCCATATAGCTATTGCATGTACCAAAAATTTAAGATCTATCCAAGTTTGTATAAGTATAAGGTCTCTGATAGTAAATATTGATTCACTAATTCATAAACATTAAAAATTGAGAATCCTGAATGTTTTTTTTTTCTGTAGACTGTGATCCTAGACATTAATGATTTATGAGAAATGTGACAACTAATGTCCATGATTAAATTAATATTATAGTTTGTCATTAATACATATTGCATTATTGCCAGTCTTTTAATTCTTAGTTATTATTCAATAACATTAACAATTTTAATGAATACTTGTTTATTTTGTGATCCTTAATAAACCTATGCTAGTTTAGTAGTTTAAACTACAAAAAAGTAATGAACAATATATATTTAATAACTATAAAAATAAATGCTTGACAACATAATATTATATCACATAAAAATTTTACTGTCTACTATAATCCCTCAAAATTTTTTTTAAATGTAACATTGAAACTCAATTAATATCATCTTGTGGAAAGATCTTGTATGGATTCAATATTTTCTTTGGATCAATAGTATTTTTAATTTTTTTCATTAAATCTACTTCTAAATTGGATTTTGAATATTTTAAATATTTACTCTTTAAAAGTCCAATTCCATGTTCAGCACTTATACTTCCTTTGTATTTGCTAGTCCATTCATATACATAAGGTTCAATGGCTGAAGCTATTTCAACATTATATTTAGCTGTAGCCACATTTAAATGTAAATTTCCATCGCCTATACATACAAATAGGATACAATTATAAATTACCATTAAAATGCAATATTAGTAAAACAATAAATTCATGTTTATTACCTAAATGTCCATAGCCACAAACAGCTTTAACATCTAGTTTTTCCAAACGTTTTCTTATTTCAGGTACGATCTCATAAAAGAACTCATGAGGCAAAGTTATATCATATTTATGGACATATCCATATCTTAATAAACTTTCAGGAATATTTTCTCTTATTTTCCATAAATTCTAAACATTTTCAATTTTCTAAATAAAATAATTTACTTTGACGTTCATTTGTTTATTATTATATTTTATCTATAGAAATTCATTACGTGAATTAGTGATGGTTGTTCTGCCACAGTAGCATCTAAAATTATTTCTTCATTGAAAGCTTTTTCTAAAAATTCTTGAATGAAATGACTAATATAATTGTTATCAGCTGATAATTCTACAAGAACGTAAAATTTCAGATTGTCATTTATTGGACACTTAATGCCAATATTTTTTTGTACACTTTTTATTGCTACAGAGTCCATTAGTTCAAATGACGAAAGACTAGCAGAAAATTCTTTTTGTACTAATGAATAAAAACTTAATACTTTATCAAATGACTCTAAGCCTGTAAATAAATAATAATGTAGTTTAAATAAATAAATACAGTGCAACTTCGATAAATCAAAATTCAAGAAAAATTTTATTTTTCCCACTTATTGAGATTTTTGACTTACTAAGGTCGATAATTTACTTAAATTTTTACAAGGGAACGACATTTATTTTGATTTATCAAGGATTCACTGTAATTTAATTCTTTAAATTTATCATAAAATTAAACAGTGCCATAATAAATATATATAACTAACATAATTTAATTCAAAACTATCATATCAGCATTATAATTAATTTAAAATTTAAGTATTTAAAATTAAATTTAAGCAGAAATTCAAATAAAGTAATGATTAATAAATAATCTCAAATAAGTTTAAGAAATTATAAGGAATTTCAAGTTTATTACCATAAAAAACGTCCCCAAAGCTGTAGCCACTAGCCACCATAACATCCAATTGCAGTTAATAACATTAGAAAATTATTATTTCAAAAAAATTGTGGAAAATCAAGAATTCAAGGTCTCAGATACTATTTGAATTTTTATTTTATTATTTTTTGTATTTTCATCGCCTTTTGGAATAGTGAAAGGAACAGATTTAATCTTTAATTTCAATATCTTTTCTGAAAGGAAAGTGATTCTAGTTGGTACTTTAAGGGATTGAAAAATAAAAACTGAACAGTATTTTTCTTAATAATTGGGAAATTTTCATTTATATATATATCAATAAAAAAAATGTATGCTTTGTCAAAATGATTCAAAATTTAACATAGTTTCTTATAAATTTATAATACTGCAGTTAAAAAGAATGTCAGGCATACATTTACAGTATTTTTTTATGAGTTTTGAAGTAAGAATTTTGATATTTAAACAAAGAATAATGTTTTCAGTTATTTTGTTGGAATTAAAAAATATATTTGTAAAGACTTAAGAATTGTACATTTGTACATATATATTATTATTATTTATTTGGTATACAGGATGAAATTTTCAAAATATTTTGATTAATTTTAAACTAATATCTGTTTTTAATGTTCAACTGTAAGTTGATACTAATTTAAAAGTTAATATTAATAATAAAATAAATACAATGTTTTTGGCAAAATTAAGTCAATTTAGGTATAGTATTTTTATTATTAGAATAAATTACTATATTAGCAATATAAATATATTATAAAATATACTTATTGTAATATATGCTGACCATAAAAATACTTCCTATTCTTTTAAAAATATCATCAGTTTACAGCCAGATTAATTAGTTATTATTTAATATAATATAACATTTTTTTGAGTATTTAAAATAAAAATGGGTGTTTTATTTTTTTTTCTTGTAAGTAGGATAAGAATCTAATTAAACATTTTTTTTTTTACATCACATCTAAAAAGTGGTGTAAGCTTTAACAATGCATTTAAAAATAAGATGAGTATAGAATTTACAACTCACCAATAAATGATACATTAACAAATTTTGGGGTGTTTGGACATTGAATAGCAATTTTTGTAATTACTCCCAATGTTCCTTCAGAACCAATAAACAAATGTTTCAAATGATATCCTGTATTGTCTTTTTTCAATGTATTAAGACAATCTAAAACTTGTCCATCGGCCAACACCTAAAAGTAATAAATTAACAATTCAATTATACCAGATTTATAATAGTTTAAGTTAAATAACCATAAACAAAATTACCACTTGTAATCCCAATACGCTTCCTTGTAGACTTCCATATTTAATTAATCTTAAACCTCCAGCATTAGTTGCTAAATTACCTCCAATCTGACAAGTGCCTTTTGCACCCAAATCAAATGGCATTATAAAACCTTCGTTTTGAACAAAATTCATCAAATTTTCTAATACACATCCAGCCTGACATACCAAAACACCTAAATAAACTCATTTTATAAAATCTAACTTAATGTTAATATGTAGGAAGTAGGTACCTCTTAGTAACATAATTGGATAAAACTGAAGGGTTCAAAAATAAATCATATTCCTTAACTTGTTGAATAGTTTTAAAAAAATAAAAACATTAAATAATGGAGGAATAAGGAGATACAGAAACAGAACCAGTAATCTAACTATAATAAAATATCAGAAAAGTGCAATTTTACTCACATCAAATACTCAATAAGTTTAAATATTTTCTTAAAATATGTAATTTAATAAGTATAATTTTGATATGACATATTTATATTTACCTGTTAATTTATTAAAGCTAATAATTGTATTCATTGCAGAAGTAGACAAAATTACTTCATCAAAAACTGGAACACTACCTCCAACAAGACCAGTATTGCCACCTTGTATACAAATTGCTATTCCACGCTTATAACAATACTTAAGAATGCTTGATACTTCCTCAGTTGTTTTTGGTTTAAGCACATACTTACTGAAACCTTGCAAAGCAATTTATTTGTTATTAAAATAATTATCATTGAATTTTTAAATATTTACCAGAAACAGCTTTTAACCAATCTTCATTGTAAGATTTTACTTCTTCACCAGTAATAAAATTGTTCCCACCTAAAAGGTTTTTGAAGTATTCAACATCTGTAGAGTCAACCTTTGCATATGATCCTCTTTTTAAATTAGGAAATCTATCTTTAGTTAACTGAACATTTTTAAACAATGCAGCTTTAGTGCAAAGCTTGCGGATATTAAAGAAATTGAATGCCATTGTATTAAATTAATCAATTTAAAAACAGTGAAATTAATTAACATACAATATGTAGGTACATAATATTATTTAAAAATGATTGAATAATCTTTAAAAATTTTAAGACAAGACAGTTAACCAAGCTTTTTTAAACTTTGTTAAATCCAAATAGTTTAATTCAGCGTTTGATAGTAATATAAAATAATGATATAAAATATAAGGTTTAAAGTCAAATGAAAATAAAGTAGGTATTAAGTAATAATTATATACAGCAACTTGTTGATCTCGATCAGTTGCTCCTCGTGATTTTTAATTTGCTAATAACAATTTATTATCAAGATAAAAATAAAACGGTATCAAGCATAGACCTATAAACCATAGCTTTAAATTATATCTTATTAGTGCTATCATAGACCTATAAACTTACGGGTCTATGCATATTATAAATCATGAACTAAGTTATAAAAGTTTGGCTAGAGTTAGACTGAGATTAATTCGTGCTGTAAACTAAGGTTAGTGGCTACTGCACAGAGTAATATAACGAGTTATATTATTTTCATGTAATCTGTGGTAATAATATAATATTTATGGTAATAACAAAACACGTTGTAGATAAAATTATATAGCAATTAATAACAAATAGAACTTTATGGAAAAATTGTTTGTTGTGGTATTGTGGTGTAACCGTGTAACATAAACATACCTAAACATTTTAAAATTTTATATTCCTAAGCTGGATATTCGTAATTTATGCCTAATAAGTAATAATTTAATAACTAAATTTTCTTATTGTTAGCACTATTAACAACTTTGTTTTTTTACAGAGTGTAAATAATTTTTTTTTTTAATAATTAGAAATTATAATTACTTTAGTTTAAAGATCTATGGGCATAGCATGGACTATAGAGTAAGTTACTCATTTATAGACACCACCATAAGTAACACCACAGAAAACAAAATAAATGAAAATATGTAATCTATTCTGTGATATCCATGATGGGCAGTGTTCTGTGATAAACCCATAATTCCCACGAAAATGGCGGATATCGACTTCACATTATCATGAATTTGCATTCTGGTTTATTATCTGTTATAACCAATATTAAAGGTAGTTTATTTACAGAATTCTGTCGCTTAATCGTTTAGTGTTTACTGTTTACTATCTGAATTCTTAGCAATGACCACTGACTGTTGACTAATGACTGTAATATAGAAAGTAGCTTAAAGTACTTAAATAGTAAATTAAAGACTATGACAGTCTTATGTTCTGTGATATCATGAGTCAACCACTAACATTTAATATTATACATTTATACAATATTACAGTGACAATAATATTACATTTTCTTGTTTGATTACTGATCACAGAATTCACCGTGTAACGATTATAAACTATTAAGTATATAAATTGTATTTTACTATACCTACTGTACGCTACAAAGACTAATGATCAACGCTATTTTTATAATGTTTTAATTTGGAGATTTTTAAAATAATGTTGAAGTAATTTTTGATTTTAACTATAGTATCAATTTTAATGTAGTTTTGAGTATTTCAAATTCTATGTCTTAATTTAACAACTATAATATCATTCTGTTAAGATGTTATAAGTACCAGAATTGATTGCTAGTGTGAAAGTCAATTGGCACATCAGTTATAATGTCTTCAGCAACAAGTCGTCAGAACATTTTACAGTTGATAAGGGATCGAGAATTGAACGTAATATAAACATCGTAGCTTATTATATTTTATTATTTTGTTCTGTCAAGTTAATTTTAAAACTATTATTGATGATTAGGATCACATCCGCACTAAGTATGCATTAAAAAGTAACTTGAATTACAAATGTATTTCAAAACTTGGATTACTCACTCAATTAGAAGGACATCAAGGATGTGTTAATTGCTTACAATGGAATGAAAGTGGCAGGTATATGGATATTAAATTATCAAGAATTTTAATTTAAATAAAAGTTTATAATTATTAAAAAATAATATGTTTATTAAGGCTTATATAATTTTTTAGCACATTAGTATCGGCATCTGATGACTTTCAAGTAATACTATGGGATCCATTTTTACAAAAAGTTAAAACTGCTATTAAAACTTCACACCGTGGCAACATATTTTCAGTCAAGGTATATAAGACATACTGTAATTTATTTTTAAGAAATCTAAACTTAAATGATTCGCTGAGAAAATGTGGTTACTTTACACTTACAACTGGAGCTGAAGAATAAAGTTTTAAGTAGTTGATATGGCTTATAACTCGTTTTGATTTGTGTGTAACCATATTCTATCGGCGAACAAAGTAAATGTACTCAGTTAATATTATTTTGTTATATATATAGTTTATACCTGGTTGTAATAATGATATAGTTGCAACTGGAGCTGGTGATTGGAGTACACAGACATATAATGTAACAACAGGTAAGCAATTAAGTAATTGCACTTGTTCCCAAGGACGAGTTAAACGTCTAGCTGTAGCAAATGATGTGCCAAGTGTTTATTGGTGTGCCTCAGAAGAAGGATGTATTAGGTATGATTTGTCTAGTGAATGTATCTAACTAATAATGTTTTTTAATTTAGCTTTAATGTAATCTACTGTTGTTATTATAATGTTAACACTTAATTATTTGTTAATATTTATACAGTCAACACGATATAAGAATGAGTCATGTATGTCCTCTTGGTAAACCTAAATCTACTTTGGTGACCATATATGGATATTTGGGAAAAAAGATTGAAGCTAAATGTTTAGATATAAACCAATTTAGAACTGAGCAACTTGCAGTAGGTGCTAATGATCAATATGTGAGATTGTATGACCGCAGGATGATTCAATCACTGTCATCACTTGGTGTAAAATATCCATTACCAAAATATCCTTCGGAATATGTCTTGGAATTTGATGACAATAATGTATCATTAAATGAAGCAAACGATGCGCTTCAATATTTTGTACCTGGTCACATACATTTGAATGATAATGAAACAATGATACCCAAAAAACGAAAAAGTTATGTAATTACTTATTTGACTTTTAGTCCTGATGGACGAGAATTGTTGGTAAACTATGGTGGTGAATATGTATATTTATATAACTTAATGAATCGAGCTGATAATACATTTTTCAACATCCCCAAAGTTATGAAAGTTCCTCGTAAGTTTCTTTATACTAATAACTCATAAGTTTATATGCTATTTAATCATTAAATTTTAACAATTTTGTGTAATTTAAGGAGAAAATGGGGAAGGTTCTTCTAAAGATTTAATGTATGATCCAGTTCCTGTTCCCCATTTGGCACTACCCGATAAAGTAGAACAATTAAAACTAAAGGTTAGAAATATAGATTATAAATTACATATCATTTATTTAAGCATTATATAACAGTAAATGAATAAATGTTATAATTTACAGGCAAATTATTTATTTGAAAAAGAAGATTATACTGCTGCTATTACGCTTTATAATGAAGCTATAAATATTTATAAATGTAGTGTATTGTTTTCAAATAGAGCTGCAGCCTACATTAAAAGAAGGTGGCATGGAGACTTCTACGCAGCTCTCAAAGATTGTGTGACTGCATTACAATTGGAGCCTAACCATATGAAAGCACATTTTCGTTTGGTAGTATGCCTATTTGAACTGAACAAGTTAAAAGATTCTAAAATGTACTTAGATCAGTTCATAGAGAAATACCCATTATATAAAACTAGTGCTGCATATAAATATCTTCATAACGATTTAATAGATGCACAGTCTAAAAAAGATAAACTTGATAGTAAATACTATTTCAGTATTTTTTTATTCTATATAAATTATTTATTGTTTTTAATTAATTATATAACGTGATCTCTATTTAGGAAAAAAATCGGTTGAGCAGTCAAATATTCTAGATGACTTAAACATTGAACAAGCCCAAAAGTTAATTTTTGAGAAACACTTTCGTAATCAAGCAAAAGATTATCATCGAAGATACTATGGTCATTGTAATACATCTACTGACATCAAAGAAGCTAACTTTTTTGGAAAGTAATGTTATTAGAATATTATTTATAAATATTTTAAATATTTAATTCTTACATTATTTATAGTAAAAATGAATTCATAGTAGCTGGTTCAGATGACGGTTTAATTTTTGTATGGGAAAAAAATACAGAAAATAATTTACTCATACTCAAAGGGGATAGTTCAATCGTGAATTGTATACAACCGCATCCTTCAGAGTTTATGTTGGCAACTAGTGGTATTGATAATGAAGTCAAATTATGGAGTCCATTGCCAGATGTAAAACCATTAAAAATATTCAAAAGTTATGTTCAAATTAATTAAAATATTTAATGCAATGTTATAGGATGTAGATAATGAATTTATAATAGAACATTATAGTACAACTGCTATGATAAACCAAAGACGTATGATGGCTGATCCATTTGAAGTATTAATTCGTAATATGAGGAGAAGTGTGGAAGAAGGACCTGACAGTATTGATATATCCAATATACGTGATCAATTTGGAATAGATCCATTGTCTGATGAATTTAATGATTGTCGAATGAGTTGATAAAAACATAATTTAGTTAATTTTTTTTTGTTTATATTAAATATGAATAAATATTTTCAACTTTTTTTAAGCTTTTAATATCTATGATACTTTATCAATAATAATTGTTTGTTTTGCAGTGTCCAACTTTAATTCAATTTCATTTACTTCTGGTAAACTCATATCACCAATCTGAAATAAAATATGTATAATAAGTTATGCTTAGATATACATAAAATAATAGTTTTAAATATAAACAATTTTATAATAAGTTATATGGCATTTACTAATAGCCTCTTATCTTTTAAACATTTATGTTAATATATTTATATATAAACAAAATATATTATCAAGTATGATTTTTAAATCTTTATGTAATATTTTAATAAATAGTACTTTTGAATGATTTAAAGGTTTAGATTATAAATATTATTTTGTTAATTCCTAAATATTATGAATTTTTATAAAGAAAACACCATGTTAATATTTGTGATCTTTATATTTTAAATATAAAATTTGTTAAAATTGATTGCTGTAGTTATAAATTTTTTACTTTAACAATGTCTCCCTTATTTAACTTAAAAAAAAAAATCAAATCATTAATGAAAAATTTAATTTCTATTTAAGATGAATTTTGATTGTTTACTTTAATAAATCATATAAATAATAGATTGTACTACACAAATAATGTGTATGTTAATATTGTTGTGTCTTCACTTTTATTTTATAAATACATATTAATAGCTATAAAGCCAAACAAAATGATATATATATTATAATGAAGAAATAATTAAAATATTTATTTTTTGGTACTTATTTTTTTTTTTTTAACATGAGTAGTCTTTAAAAATCTGAAAGCTAAATTTTTTAAGGATATTTGCAATTTTAAGGGCTACTATTATATTAGTGCAATTGAGAGAGTGCTTCTAAACAGCGATTAAAACTTGTTCGTCTTACTCATTTCTATCACTAAACCTACTTATACACAACCTGCTGCCATTGTTGCTGCCACTGTGACTAGGTAGTAGTCTGGAGAAATTTGAATATGATACAGCAGAGCTCAATCATTTGGACCTGAGAAGGAGTACCGCTTTCTAGTTGACATTATTTTAGTAGTAGTTCTTAAAATCACAAATACCCTTAAAAAATTTATCTTTCAGATTTTAATTTTTGATTTTATACTCTGAGGTAAATTTAAAAAATGACCGCTATAAATTATTAAGTAAATCAAATTTAATAGCAATGTCCATAAAATGTTTAAAAAACTCATAACTCTAAAATAAATTAACTGAAATGAGTTTGTTGAAAGTAATGTGAAACATAGTATATTAGTATATTATCATATCAAAGTTCATGGGTATCCAGTCGCAGTAGATTTTAATGTGGGCCTCCTTGTCAATTTCAAAAAAAAAATCAATTAATCATATTACCTATATATTATTATTTACTATGAGAAAAAAAATTATGTTAAGAATAAAAAACTAAAAACATATTTATATTAAATAAACCTTATATTGATTTAATAGTATATGAATGTATATAATCATTAATTATTATTAAAATTGAGTAGCAGTTAATTATTTGATTAGGGTAATCGGACGATTTATCTTAGATTGCCACATCAATAAATTCTGTTATTAATTTATTACCTACTTTTGCAAAAAAAGCAATTTCACTTTTACATTTTATTGTTATTTTGAAAAAAATTCATCTTTTAAGTATTAACAGTGACGTTGAAATGTTTAAAATATACTATAACATCATACATCAAGGATCTTCCTAACATCCTCCCAATTTTTTCTACAATTTAACAATTACTTGCAAATTAAAGCACCTACAAAATATATAATATGACAATGTATGGAATGTATAATAATTTATAATGTGTTTTAGCTGAATCAATATTTAAATAAATTTTAAATGTTGAGTGGATAAATAAATTTATTGATTTTACAATTTTCTAAAACCAAATTGGATCTACTTTGTATTTTTGAGAGGTCAAAATTAAAACTTTTCAGTTCTTTTTAAAAAATCAGGAAAGACAAAAAATAAAAAAATTAAGCAAAACCAGTTTTTAAAAATATCTATTTTCTTTTGTTTCTCTTGGTTAAAAAGTTTGAAAATACATTATATTTACAATATGTTTTTATAAGCATTTAATGTTAGAATTTGACAAAAATTATTTTCAACCAACTGGGTTATTACAGTCAAACTTGGTTAACTTGAAGTTGAAGGAACCTGGTTAAAAAGTTTGAGTTATCTAAAAATTTTGAGTTAACCAACTTCGACTGTAATAATAAAACAAATTACTTTAATTGCAATAATGCCATAAAATAGTAGTCTGCTTTGAACTGCTTATTATTTAACATAACAATAATAATATTATATTATTGAAATCAAATTTAACTCATCCATTACACAAGCCCACTTGTAACACAGTGACACCTATTATACAGATACAGCAGAGCTGTATATTTGCATATCTTTTTTGCTATGATCCGATTGTAAATAGGTAAGGTTGTGACTGACCCATCTGTGATAAACAGTATTAAATTATTCTTAGAAATAATGAAATTTATTATTATAACCATTACTAGTAGGTTATATTGTTAAATGCTAACTGTTGGTTATTAATCATTCGTATATTGTATTTATTTTCTTTATAGTTACAATTTTTTGTATGTACAGTTATTGATCCAAAGCTAGACAACAGTATTTTACAGTGCTCCCCACTTCTCATTATACAAAATCAACTATTTTTATTTATTTATTGTTAACAATTTTTTGGGACAAATCCTTTAAATACAGAAAACATATAATAATAACCTAGAACAACCAAAAAGAAAAAGATACATATAATAAAATACATTTAGTTTAGATTGAGTATGTACTGACACATAATAATGCGACACATATAATAAGGTTTTAATTTGAAAATATAAATAAAGTCTTTATTCTAAAACATTCACAACTGTTATAGATAAATTAGGTAATCAGTGTCACTGAGAATAAATAAATGTATTTTTTTCACTTGTAATTATAAATAAAATATTTTATTATAATAATATAGGTATGTGACCAGTCTTCCTAAATAGGTTGGGCACTCCTGCTATACATAATTTAAAAACTAACATACTTCATCAGAATAAAATAATTTATATAACAGTATATTATAACACATTTGTATATTAAAAAAAAACTATTAACTTACAGAAAGCAACAAGTAATTTATATCCAATGTTAGCTGGGAACGAATTTTATCATCATCAGAATTAACTTTGTAGTTTGGATCTCTAATCTTTTTCAGTTTTCTTAAGCTTTCTTCTGTTTTTTTTATGGCTTTCATTACATCATCGACATAAGCCACATATCTTAAATAAAAGTTTGTAGTTAGTATAAACAAACACATTTAAATTTCATTATATTTTGTCTTTACTTCTATAACTACTCACTGTGTTACTATATGATCTAATACTTGTATTTTACAATTTTTGTTTTGCAATGTTTTTAATGTTACCACAATTGATTTCATGTAAGTACATGGTTCAGTTGGATAATCTCGATTTGTATGTCTGAACAACCTTGGTACATCGGTTACTCTTATTACATGAGACATTGCTTCATCTGTCACAGATTGTACTTTACACTTACTTAAATCATTAATCAACATATTTAAATTGTCATTTACAATACTACCTGTATATAATAGTATAAATAAAAATACAAATCATGTTTCAAATACTTGGTACACTTACTTTTCTGTACTTCTAAAATATCAGCAGGTATTTTAGTACGTAGCAATTCTTCAAACATGAAATATATATCATTTAATTTAAAATAAAATATGTTTAAATCACTTTCCAAATCCTCAAGAAATTTAATACGAGTGCTAAAATTTTTCAAATCAGTCTTAGATTTAACATTAGCATCTTTTGCCCAAGTCTGATACCTAGATATTAACTGTAATATTAATTTAAAAAATCTGAAATAATAAACAAAATTAAATTTATTATAAATAACATTATATATTATTTATAAATTTGTTAATAATTGTGTAACCTGTGGCTCAATTGATGTATAAAGATATTTGGATCTAAACATAGAATCATAGAATCCCATACTGCTTTTGTGACTTTAAGTTTAAATATTTCATCAATACATGATTCATAACTTTCGTGATTCATGACGTTTTCAGCACAAAATCCAATCTCTTGAAACCTTGCATTCAATTGTTTAATTTGAAAATATTTCTTATTAAATTTTGATACTATTATACTTAATAATATTTAAAATAGTTTAGGAAAACAATAATAGTAAATATTTTAATTCACCATATTTTAATTATTTATCTATATTCATATATACATAAGAAACAGGCTTACGTACATATTTCAACATACAATAGTATTTTACACAGGTACTATAACATTTTTAATAATAAAATAATTTTATATAAGAAAAATAAATATAGTGTAAAATGCAAGTTAAATACAAAAGAAATTTTTTTAAAAATTAAAGGAAAAGAAGTATTTGGTTGTTATTAGCAATGGATATAAGGTGGTAAATAATATCATTGAGTTTGTAATAAGTAGAGAGGAGAGGAAATTAATTTTTTTAGTAGAATAGGTAATCCAAGATGGAAAATGAAAATTAGGTTTGAAAAGTATTAGCAATTGATCAGAGACAAGTTTCCACAGAAAGTCAATATTAGTCAAAAGTCTGTTGACTAAACTGACTAAATTGTGTTTATGAACACAGTCGTGTAATTATGCAGTGGATTATAATTTTTGAGTGAAAAAACTGCATATTTAAGAAATTTACACTGAACTCTTTTTAATTGCCTGTAGGTCTCTGCAGTATGAGGATACTAGATCACAGCCATATTCAATAATTGGTTGAACAAGTATACAATAATGAATAAAAAGTTTAAAAGAAGTACATAATTTGTATTTGGACATAATGCCTTTAAGACAACTTAACATTTTAAAAGCTGTACACAGGTATTTTCCATGTGGAGATTAGGATTTAGTGAAAAATATACTATAGAAAATCCAAGATGACAAATGTCAGTTGGCATGGGACAGATCTAAACCTTTAATAGTAAAACTAAAGTAGACAGAAGTAAGGCACCCTTATTATATAAACGAGTGATTCAAAATGTTTAGCAATGTGAGATAGAATAGTAACAGGTCTGAAATTTTCTCAATTGAAAAATAACTCCGTTTTAAAATAGAACTTAATTTTCACATGTCAGGAAAAAAACACTCTTCAAAAACCCGACTGAATAGATCAAAAAAAGATTTCTTAAAATTAAAATGAAAATCACTTTAGACTATCAGGGCCTATAGATTTTACTCCATGGAGAAAAGTAAACCCAGAAGAAATGTCATTAATTTCAAAATAACTGTTGTTGGGAAGGTTTTATGGGTATAAGTGTGGCAAGTAGATTTGGATGAGAATACAGAGCTGAAGAGTATGGAAGAATTTATTGGCAATATCCTGTTTGTTAATACAGAATGAGTTATTGAAGTTTACAGTCTCAGGTAAATGATTTACTGACCTATTTTCCTATATGAAAGTCTTGTAACATTTTTTTAGAATCAAATTTGAAGTGTGATAGTCAGAAGGATCAAGCTTTGAATATTTTTATAGTTACATATTTAAATATATTTTGGCTTACCGATATTGATAATAAATTGGCAAATTCCAGCATTTTTTAAAATCATTCCAACTTTGGACTTTGTTTAATGGCTCACTTTCATGTTGTGAGACAGATAATTCGATTAAATGTTTCATAAACTCATTAAATGTTACTTTATAATTCTAAAATAATAATACTTCAGATTATGAGTTATATTTAAATTGTCATTTATAATATATTTTAAGAAATCATACTTTTATGAAAATATCTGGTTCTCTGAAGTTATAGATGCACTGTAAATTATTTTTTACTTGATCAAAGATAACAGGCCAGAAGCTTTTTGAAATAAAATTGAACTTGCTAAACTTATTACTCCTATAAATAAATATTACATATTTAATGTACATTATCATTATTGAAATGAATAATATTAAATATGAAGCATACATATTATTATGTTCATCTGCAGCTTGAAGCAAATGTTTCAAATCTTCTTGAAGGAATGCATAACACTGGTTGTACAATTCTCTTAAACCATCTTTACAACTTCGCAAATAATTTTCATTCAGTATAGACTTCATTGCTGGTGTCACTACATCAATCCTACATACATCTTCAGCATATGTTATTTTACCTAATGATAAATACAATTCAAGGAAACACTTCACTGCATTTGCATTTGTTGACACTGAAGACACGAATGCTCCATTTAATTTTTTTATTAATAAATCATTCAGCATTGTTTGTTTCTAAATAAAAAAAAATTGTAATTTTATTAAAATTGAGTTATAATATTATATTATATGGAGATTAGGTATGTTTTACACTAAAATATAAAATTGAATTTATAAGAAAATATTAGATTTTATATGAATGTAATACCTTTAAATGCACAGTTTTTAACATATCACTGCATTTTGTCATACTTGATGAAAGTTGATTGAATTCAGCCACAGCTCTAGTTAAAATAATTATATTACAATCATTTTGATCCAATAATAATCCATCTAATTTGTCTAAAGATTTTTGAACTTTTACAATAGCATGAAATGCCTGTTTATCTTCACATAATTTTTTATTTAATTGTATTTCATTATCTAGATAACATAATGTATTCTCCAAATTGTTTTTAGCTTCCTGAAGAAAATTATTAACATTATTATATTTTTAGAAATTACTTCATACATTATATATTATGTAATGTCATACATTAACAGAGTTACTTAACAAACTTAATCCTGGTTTTAAGGTTGCTAATTGTTGGTCAATACCAATTAATCCTCTAGATAAATGAAAATATTTATCACAGTCATCATTGAGTGAATTTATCATTTTATTGCGTAGGTCTTTGAGAAAAATACCCATTTCAACTCGCATGTTTTCTAGTGTCATTTTATTACGATTTTCTGTTAAAAATTCATCTACAGAAAATGATTCCTAAAACAAAAATATTATTTATAAGTCATTTATAATTATAATATAAATCTATATTCTATATCATGTGTACATAGAAATAAAGAACATTCTATAATCATGCATATTTTATAATTCGGTTTGCAGAACATAAAACTAGAAAATATAAACTATACGTTTATTAACTTATACATTCTGCGCATGAACAATACAACTATATTTTTTGAATAAGAATTAAGAACCCCACACAAAATTTCTATTTTTAATATCATACTCCTATTAGTCAATTTTTCCAAGTAACTTGTACTCACTAATTTGTATATTCTAAATTCAAAATTCACTAAATTAAAAAAAAATAAATTGTTTATTTAATATAAAATTTTTTCAATTTATGAACTTTTTAGTTCTAAATATTGTGATACAGCCAAAATTCATTAATCTAACTTTTAGTTTATTTTTAAAAAATTATTATTTTATTTTATTTGTATTAAAATTATAACTAATGTACATATTTTCAAACAATTGCACTGTATATAAATACAGAACATCTAATTCAAAATAGATCTAATTCAGTGGCATATTCAAAAAATAGGAGGCCACATAATTATCCCAACACAAAGCTGTGGGTTATATCAATTACAATTTTTTATAATACCAAAAAAAAAAATTTAACATTATGTATCAATGGCTGTCCAGATTTTATTCATCTTATGTTTTTAATGGACTGAATAAAAAAATGTGCACAAATTTACCATTCAAAAGTTATGGAAATTTAACTTGTGATCCACTTAAGATGGTTTTGAATAACCAGTTGATAATAATAAAAAAGTGCTAAAAAAATATGTTACCACTGCATCTTAATATCAATAAATTTTTACATCAATAACCTTTAAATAGTAAGTTTCTGCACATTTATTTTCAATCATTTTTGTATTCAGTAGAAAAGAACATACTTAGAAAAAAATAGTATTTTGTAAATTAGGTTATTTTCCAAAAACATTATTTGCAAATGTACCTTTGAGAATGTCTGCATATCAAACATCAGAGAATTGTTGTCGGTATCCATTTCTAAATTGAATATTGCTTCTTATTTTTTAAAAGATTTAAGTAAATTGTCAAGAAAGGATGCAAGATGATTTCATTAGCTTACAAATAACACATTATAACACATACGTACATTATAAAACAATAATATTTAATACCATATTCTAACTCGTACAATTGTTTGAATAAAAGCCCCGTGCCCTCAAATAAGAAATTTAAAAAAATAATGTAAAATTGTAAAAGTAAGATTGAAACTGAATTGTGAATTTATGATATTTTGTGAAATGTGAATACAATGCTAGTATATCAGAAAATACAAATTAAGACTACCGAAATAAAACCTCAGAACAAGTTATTCAATGATAGTACTATCTTAATTCATGTTTGTTTGGCGACGGGCGTTAGGTGTAAAACCACAGAATTTCCGTGATAAAACATTAGACCACAGAATAGATTAAAAATGTTCAGATTTCCAGTATTCTCGACTCTCGTGTCATTTTTTACTCTATAACTCGTATTGTTATTACTTATTTCAAATTTGTTATATTATATAATTTATAATATTCGCCTGTATTTTTTTCGGGTTTTTAATTTCGTGACAAAACGGGATACGCGTTTCAACATTCGATCAGATTACAAATACGGTTTTAACTTTTAGAGTTAAACACTTCATACCTTAGGGATACAGTGATCTGATCAGCTGATCGAGAGTCTATTCTATGTACAGTATATGCACTACACAGATCTCTATACTATACCTGTGATTCTATAATGTTTTGTCCACGATTATAAAGAATTTATATATTAAAAAAGTTCCTTATAATCGTGGTTCTGTTCAAAGTTGATTGATATATATATATATATATATATATGAATCCACCTTGGCTCTATCATTGACAATATAAGAAATTAGAAATTTAGAATTTAAACGCGAGTTAGATAAAAACAGAAATTAACTGCTTCCAATCCTTTTGAATAAAAATGTATTCATATCGTTGTCATTCAATTATTCGAATGAGTGCTTTTATTTTAACGAAACATTGTTACTTGCAAATCTGTTCAATTATCAGATATTTTTGCAACTACTTATAAAACAAAAAAAGAATTGTGTATGTCCATCATGATTATTATTGTTTTATATTATTTTTCAGTAATACTGATTATATACTAATATCAAAAAAAAGGAAAATCATTATTGATTTGATTATTATACACACTATTTTAACGAAGGTTCGTATTTTGGGAACTCTTGGCAACTCAGTAATAATTATTAATCAAGCTATAAATTAAAATCCTTAGAAGATTCTAAGACAACGGTGTCTTGCTTAAGTTCGGTACAAATAATGTTTGAATTGAAAATTCATTCCAAACATATTAATAGTAATTAGTATTCATATATATTAATTAGTATTTATCAATTACTAAAAGGTGGACTTGAATTCATTAAAAAACGAAAATCTATGTTCTATAAAAGTTAAAATATGCTTAATAATATATACATAACATGCACAATCATCATAATATGCACTAAAACATTAAAAGTATAAATATAATTTGGTTAAAAAAATGGAAGTCGTATACAATTAAACATCACAGGAACTTGCTCTGCCGTATAGTGATTGTAGTTTATGCATCATTATAATGTGTGTGATATCCATATCCCCCACGTAAACAAATTGTTAGGTCGTTTGCGCATCGCTTGTTTTAACAGTATAACAGATAATACGACGAAACAACTGGATAATACACCGGATAACATGGCGTACCTATACAAGTATATAGCAGATTCAAAAAGAATTAAAATTTCAAAAATTATATTTTAAATAATTTTGTAATTTTTTATTTTTATGAATGTAAATAACAACGAATTAACGAAAATTATTAGAAAATTTTTCAAATTTTTATAACAATATTTGATGCGCAAAGACAAATCTTCCTCTATTTTTTTATTAGTCCTTCTTTTTCCCTAATTCCTTGGTCAGACTTTACCCCTCTTCTACGACGTCATATTTTTAACCTTTGGTCTGTTTACTGGCATAATCTACCCGTTAATTTTGCCTCTAGATAATATTTGGTTTAAAAATTTATTGCTGCCTAGATACTCTATTGTTCAGTTTAATCGTCTACGTATTGGGCATCATTTATTACCTTCACACACTTATAAATTAAATTTAAATGATTCTCCTTTTTGCACTCTGCATATGGAGGAATGCATCTGCGATTTATCTCATATTCTTTTTGACTGTCCTTCACTTTCCATTAAACGTCAGAACTTAATTACTTCTCTTAATTCCTCGAACATTTCATTTAATTTCTACTCCATTTTAAATTCCAACTCTGAACCGATCATTATTATTTTTATTTCTTTTATTCAGGAGTCTGATTTTATCATCTGATTGTTTTTGTTTATATACTTTAATTTAAAATTTTTGTTATATATTACTTGATATTACTTATTATTCTGTTTGTTTTTATATTGGTTTGTTAATATTTTAATGTATTGTAATTGTTGAACTAGATTATTATTAAAAGCAAAAAAAAAAAGTTGATGTGCAAACGCAAACGGCCTATAAAAAAGGTCTTTGTTACAATAGCAATACGCAAACGTCCTACGTCTCTGTATAATAGGTATTATATAGTAGACGATATCGTCAACGCCGCCTAGGCATTAACAGACAAAATAGGCTATGTTGTAAAAATCAAATACTTTACCAACACCTTTACAATTATGACTAGGAAATTACCTTAATGACTTAAACTGATAGACAATGTTGATAATTTTGTTTAGCGCAATATTTTATTGGGTTATAAATTTAAAATAAAGCTACACAGTTGCAGATCCAATTTTTCAACTGTTATAAGATAAATTAAATATAACACTATTACAGAGTCGAAAAATAAGTTATTTGTAAGTACTGATTAAATAAATCGATTTATACAAGCAAATAGATTTAACATTTTTATCAATTATGGCTAAAAAAGTCCGGAGTTATCGTCATTTTAGTCAAGAAATAATTCTAAATGTATAATTGCCTGAAAATAATGAACATTAACGTTATTTTCTAATCAATATTGTATACTATCCAATTTGATCGGAAATATCGTTATTGACTAGTCATTAACGTTAATTCCTTCATTTACGTCTTTGACTGAATAATTTTATACTGTATTTGTATTGTATTCAAACTTAATTGTCATGCCCATTTATTTTCAATGGAAATAATTTACAAACCACTCAGCCGTTCCTCTGCCATCATACTTCGTTAATAATTTGTTATTATTTTTAGTTTTGAGAACGATCGTTTTGCTGCTGCAATTGTAAAGGGTAATATCAAATACAAAATAAAAAGAGTGCATACATCAGACTAAGGTTGTAGAAGGAGAATCTTCAAGTGATAACATTTTTACAATTTCTTTTGTTGTTTTTAATTTTATCAATATTATATTCTTAAAACATGATCGAAATTATAGTATCTGATGAACAAAATTTGGAAAAATATCGTAGTCATACTTTTTTTGTAATATTTCTGTTGCCTTGTATATAGTTACTTCTCGTTGTTTAGTTCAATTAATGAAATCGGTTGTAAGCATTTCAAAAAATGAATAACGTAATGTCGTAATTAAAAATTTTAAATCTATTTTTGTTAATACCACAATCAAGTGTTATATTAAATATTTTTATAATTTCCTGTATTGCTTGATAAATGTGTGTAATATTAGATAATAATAATATTACGAGATAATAACCTATATGGCTAGAAAAAATAATATATTTAATAGGTATTAAATACCGTACCAATAATAATAAAGCTGGTTTTATTTATCTCTGAACATTTCAATCCATCAGAAATAAGAATGAGTTTTTCATTTTTATTGATTTAAACAATTTAAAAGATATTGGTTTCATTTATTATACATTTACAACCTACGTGAAGCTAGCACTACAAAGTTAGCACAACAATCTAAAACCGTTCAAACAAATTTTTCTCGGACTTGTTGGTCAATTGTTGGAATTTGTTGGAAGATTTTTCAAATGTTATTCAAGTTCAAAATTTATAGTGCTTACCTCACAAATAACACTATACATTAAAATAAAACGCTCAAAACATACAAAATTACACATATAACCATTCCAGACGATGTTGGATATTTGTTGGACAAAGATAAACAAAACGTTCCAGTTAATAGAATATTAAATTCCAAAGTTAATTTGATATAAGCGTACATAACATAAACCTCCAGAACTCATAATATTGAGTCTTAAGATCCAATAACTTTTGAAAGTGGTCTAACAAACTTGTTTGTTATTATGTTAATACTTTGATGAATTTTGGTCAAAATTTGAATTTTTTTATTTTTAAACTGCTGTTATAACAACTTATGAAAAATATTGTAATAAATTTTCAAGTATTTTGAACCAACAATTTTTTTTTTATCGATATTTATAGAAAAAAAAATGTTAAAAAAGGCCGGCCAGTAGGTACCGCTCTGCTTAGGTGGTCATTTTAATAGATGTGTTAAATTTGAATTCAATGATATAAATTATTGTATACAAAAAACGATTTTGAATGAAGACGGTCAATATTACTAATAGCATATTTTATGATATTATTGCTATTAAAGTAATTAATTTTACTAATAATAAAACAGCAGGCTGGATTAGTTTTTACTGAAAACATTGCATTTGAAAATGTCATTGATTGTATAAAATATAATAATAGAATTTAAAAGTTTCAAGCATCTACGAAAAATATTTTTAACCTATAATTTTTAAAATATTCTGGATTTATGTACAATTTATTTTTATTTTCAATTACAACAAGTTATGAGAACCCTTGTATTAAAATTTTAAATATTTTTTTATGTCTATAAATAACTCAAAAAGAGTCAAAATATATTGGACATTTTATGCTGTATAAAAAATGTCAATATAAACATTTAGTAAAACTGTCATGTATCTACGGTCGTTATTTTTTGTGTTACATCAAAAAACAAAATCGATTTTGTCAAAACTTTACCTTGCGAAAAATTCCTGTTTTTCCTTAATTTTTTTTTTGTTTTCCCCACGTGTTTAAAAACTATTGGGCATTTTTGATTTTAACCCTTCAAAATACCAATTAGATTCACTTTCTTACCAGAAAAGATGCTAATGAAGGAAGTTGGAGCTTTTTTATTTCCCAGACCACCTATTCTTATAATGTATTTTATTGTATAATAAACGATGGGTTGTCGGGTGGAAGTAATGTTTAAGTATAGTTCCCACCTAGCATTCCAGTTTACCACCTGAAAAAAGGGTCACTATTTATTTATATATAATATGTATTATTTTAAGAAACAATTGTATTTAAAAATTGATTTTGATAATTTGTATTTACTCTTATACACAATTGATATTTATTTTTGAATTTTTAAACCTCAGCTAAAGAATATTTTGATAAATAATTAATATAGTATATAGACATACCTATAGTATACTACATAAATGCCAAAACATGACTCAAATTACTAATGGTTAAAAATGAAACTGATAACACATCTAAAATAACCAATTATATGTTGTAATATTTGAAATAAAATTAGGAATGTTTTATTATACAATATATATTTTTATCATTTCTCTTAAACGTTTTAAAAGAGAAAAATATATAAAGAAAAGGAAATCTAAAGAGAATATGTACTCTTATTTTACAATTTATAATTAAAGCGATATAATTTAGTTGTTCCTGTTGCAATCTCATCGGAATTTAGTAAGTAAAGTACTTTTACTCCATGAGTTATGTATAGAAAATTTTTTAATACCCCTCTACAAGTTATTCATAACTATAAGTAAAAATATAAATATTCTTTTACTTCCCAATTATGAACAGAAACAAAAACACCGATCTGTCGAAATAATAATAATAATGTTAAATAATGTGAAGAAGTTAAGAAGAGGCAGTCGAATTACACAATTTAAACTATGATAACACGAAACAAATTTTAAATTTTTACCTAGTAAATTATTATATCTTAAAAAAAATTTAAAAGAAAATACCTTTATACTACAAAATATAAAACAATTATCAGAAATACCAAAAATTATCAACTTGATAATAAATATAAAACAATATTAGATTGTAATAATCGGAAAAATTGGGAAAATGTCTTATGTTTAAAAACTAAAAAAGTTACATTAACATTAAAACTTATACATATGGGTTACGTATACATATTTGATTATACACCATTAACAAATAATTCATATAGATATTTTATAATATCTAATGAGTCAGTTACTAGAAAAAATCATCAACAACCAACTAAATTGGTATGCAACTCAACATAAATTCCTTTCACCATGTCAACATAGTTTCAAAAAACATTATTCAATCAATGACTGCCACGTAAAAATTGAAACCGAAGTCATAGAAATTCTTGCTAATAAATAATTACCTAATGATTCTAATTAGCTTCGACTTACAAAAAGCATATGACACTGTTTGGCGATACAAAGTAATTAATTTACTTAAAAATTGGAACATACATGGAAACATGTTAATCTTTTTAGCCAATTTCTTGAACCAACGATTCTTCCGAATAAAAATTAGAGATGAAATATCTATTACATTTATGTTAGAAAACGAGGTACCTCAAGATTCTCCCCTCAGCATTTTTTTATTTCAAACCGAAATTAATAACCTTCCTAATATTATCACTAATTCTGTCAAATCAATTGTTTTTGCTGACGACACCCACATATACATTCGAGGTACGTAAATTTCTGTAATGACTTGAATACTCCAAAAATCCCTAAATGACTTTTTCGAATGGTACTTCAAAGCCGGCTTTATTTTTTCGTCTTAAAAGACAAAATGCATTCTATTTTCAAATAAAAAAAAATTAACAAAACCAAAACTTTTTCTAGATACTACTTATTTACCATTTGTAGAAGACATTTCAATAATGGGTCTCATTTCCAATAAAATTAAGAGAATATTATAAATTAAGAGAAATTAAACACTCTGTGAACTCTGGCCAAAATAAACCAATTTAAACAGAAAAAATGAGATAATTCTTAATCTACTAAGAATTGGCCCCACTGAAATCACACATGGACACCTTATGGCAAAGATAGATCCATCCCTATGCTCAACATGCAATACAAACTTTTCCGTCAAACATATCATCGTCTACTGCCCAAAGTTCAACGAAGCTAGGAAAGACTTCAACATCACTGACAACCAGTACAATGCAATTGGTCCATTTTCGAACTATCAAAACATAGTTTTATATCTAAAAGAAATTGAAATGTACAATAACATATAACCTAACCTTTGTAGTTGATGCTTAACCGATAATAAATAAATAAAAAAAAATATCTAATAAACACTTAGTGTTTATAAGACAACAATATAATTGTATAATTATGAAGTTAAAAATTCAATTAAATATGTTTATATGGATTTAATAATTCATAGCATCATTATTGATAAATATTATTATAAAAATAACTATTTATAAACAATATTAAAAAAATTAAATTTTGTTGACGTGTAATTAAATATAAATATATATTTTTAACAAAAATTTAAATTTAAACTTTTTATTTTATATTTTATACATAGATTATAGAGCCTTGTTTAACCATTCAAAAGAAATGAAAGACAAAATTAAAACAACAATTAAAAACTGGTTAAGATTACCGCCAATAATGATCAATAATATAACATAGCCATTTAAAGTGTAAGAATAAGTACCTAGTATAGGGGAGCGACTTCTGGTAATGTCATTGACCGGTATTTATTAATATTTAATATAAGACTGAGTTATGTTTCAGTCCAGGTAGAGAACCTATAAGATCGTTTTGAAGTTTAAGAGAATCATTAACTGAGTTAATTTTTAGGAATATTTCCATGTCGTCAGCAAAATAAAGTAGCTGACTATGCTTAAGAGAAGAAAACAAGCACTGTTTACAAATAACTAAAAAAAGTAATGGTGGAGGAGGGTGGGGGTAAATGTCTATCTTGTAGAACACCAGAAGTAGATAAAAATACTTCAGACTTGAGTACTGAGCATATTAACCCATAGCGATTTATTGATTAAAAATATGCTGAACCAAGAAAGGATAGTTATCAAAATCTGTAGCATGCAATTAAGAAATTAAAACCTTATCCTTATGAATTATGATTAATCGAATAAAATGTCTTAGCAAAGTCCGTATAAATTATATCTATTTAAGAACCTTTTTTTAAAAGCACTAAGTATATAATTACAAAAAAAAAAGTTACATGTTACATTCTATAACTTATAAGCGATATTTTGTTATATGCATTCATATTTTTTTCTATTTTTACTTAATAGGTACGGTAGGTTAAACTAATTTTTGCTATAAACAAATCGCATAATATAAATAATAATTATAATATAACCAGCTTTTATTTATTATTATTAATTACTAGTATGTCAATACCGACGAATGGCATATAACGCCCTGCGGAGTCCAAAGATTCATCGTAAAATGTTAACATAACTTTATTAACTATAATAATAACTATTGTATTGAGAATAATTTTATCTTTTTGTCAAAGCAGTAATAATGAGAATAAAGAGTTTTTATATTTTGAACGTAAACTGATGAGACTCTAGTATCTATAATTAAAATCTGTTGGACTCCGAAATCTTTTTACAATTACTTTAGTTACTTTATCTATACTAATCTTAATTTTAAATACTTGTAAGTATTAAGTTATAACTAATAAACTATTTGTTCGACATTCAAATTCTTTAATTCTATATACATAGCCATCATCTAAACAATATTCTATCTTACAACATGAAATATGCTAAATGTATGTAATTTAAAAAAGTAAAAAAAACTTTAGACAAAGATATATATATTTTTTTAATTTACTTAATTGTTAATAATAAAAATAACTAATATTATCAATAATATATTTTAACAGTAGTAATAGTTTATACACCTAATCAAAGTTTTAGTTTATATCAAATCGCTTAATATGAACTTATAATAATTAATAATAAAAATGAAACACTAAATAAATTAGTCATTAAATAATTGTCCTACGTGCATTCGTCATTCTTTATAACCTATGATATTTGTATAGGTAGGTATGCTATAAGTGATAACTGATGTAGAACCTTTAAATGTTTTTCCTCGAATTATATCTCGTCATATTTGGCCTTAGCATCATAAAATTGAAATTTGTTCTAATTCGAATTGTAATTGTTCAATATCCTTTAAGATGTTTTTAACTTAAATAATAAATATATCGTTATTTTAAACTATTTCTTCAGTGTACTTATATTTATATGTACATCATAATTTATGTTCATGATTTTGAGTTTAGCCGGTCAGCAGCATACTATCTTATAATAGTTATAATATTACAGTTCCGCTCTGTCAGTTATTATTCTTTTTTGAGAAATCTTTATTTCCTTTTCTTATTTATCTAGAGTTAATACAAAATATTTCATTTTATTTGCTATTGGAATTGTTTGATTGTTTAATGTAACGGGTGGTGAATCGAAATTTCTTAGTGAAAAGGTTATTTGATTTAGATTCGTTTATTTTAATTTTCCATCAGTTCGTTCGTAAAATAATCATATTTACTCGTAAATGATTTTGGATTATTTCACTCGTTGTAACGTGGTTTTCTTGAGAAGCGATTATTAGTGGGTCATCAGCATATGTACCTAAGAATGTATAGAAGGTCTGAGGGATGCCATGAATGAAAATCAAGTAAAGGAAGGGAGGGCAATGTCGCTTCCTCGAGGGATGCCTAATATAATTGTGTAATGAGTTGAGTTGGTGATGTTTAGACGGATTGTAAAAAAGCTATTTGTTAGATAGGAGAGAGAATTTTAATTAAGAGAAAATAAGGATCAGACAGGAACTTTTTAAGTTTGTACAATAATCCCGATCAAAGGCTATAATAATAATATAGATATTATTACTAGTTATTGGTCGGGTTGTATCTAATTGACACATATGCAAATTCACATATTTGACCAATTGGCACTATGTTTTACACACATATTATATTTTGGGATTCCGGATGGTTCGTAAGAATTAAGGGTATTAGCATAGAAGCCACGAGTAACAGCTATTATACCTGTATTATAAAATGCAAAATGTATGACTGAGGCTTATAGAATCAAAAAATACTCGATCAATTTTAACGATTCGAGGAAGATTTAAATCAGGAGTGGCCAACCTTTTTCTATATTGTGCCATAAAAAAAAAATTGAGAATATGACATAAAAAATTAATACTTATCAGCTTATGTCTACTACTCAACTAATCATCTAACTCATTCACTGTCTATTCACTAGGTCGAATACTGTACTTTGTGTTTAAATCGACCGAGACCTGCAGAGTTCACTGTCTCGGACGAATATCTACTAGTCTCGTGTAAATGTGGCTTAAGAAAAAGACACAATGTCTGACGTGAAACTGGTAAATTAAGCAAATTGGCAATATAGGTACCTATATTATAGGCTATATATATATATATATTGCTATAGGCATATAATTTATAGCCTGCATGGCCGTATGACAGTTTGAAAATGACTATGATCAATGTATTGATCAAATCATAGTACTATTGATAATATTTATTATATGGAAATAATAATTATTATTATTATTAAACAATTTTATCTAAAAATCTAAAACGAAACGGGAATTTCAAATTCAAAACCAAATGCTAAAATGATGAATTTGAAGAATAATACCTAACATAGCAACATCAACAGGAAAACAATATTAAAATTGAACTTACAAGTAACAATTAAGAAATATAAGCTTTATGGGTTAGATTTTTGTGGGTGCTAAAGTCCCTCCAGAACTTCCTCCCTATGACCATATATTTGCGCCTGTGATCATTAATCACAATAATGATAACTTTTTTATCCTTTAGTAAAACATATTATTATATTTTTAAATTTTGCCAGTATTTGGCCCTCTAGTTTGGGAATATCAGGAATTTCGTCAATCGTAAAATCATTAATTAATAATAAATATTGTATAATATCATACTATATAAAATATACTATACTATATTAAATATACCTATTAAATAATGGCTTATCTATTATCACAGAACAATAATGCTAAAATAGTGTACACCATGAACTATGATTAATCATACAGACTAAAGAAGCATAGCCACGGATAAAGCCTAGAGAGCCTAAGACATCTACTGTCTAGGCTCTCTCTAGCTATGTAAATAGATACTATAGTGCTGTAGCCGTGTCATAGACTATATATAGTTGCCTATAATATTTTCTAATTTTAATTAATTATTTTAAAATCTGAACCATTCGTTTTATACTTCCCCAGTGCGTGGTCACACTGCCGCCATGACCTAACAGCTGTGCCGTGAAAAATAATAATACGTATATACGTCGGTATGGCCTTCTCCGCCCCGCCGATCAAAATCACCACAACAATGTCATTATTTAATACTACAACT
The DNA here is from genome assembly GCA_014851325.1 of Pentalonia nigronervosa. Taxonomy (NCBI): domain Eukaryota; kingdom Metazoa; phylum Arthropoda; class Insecta; order Hemiptera; family Aphididae; genus Pentalonia; species Pentalonia nigronervosa. The sequence goes on from JACXSJ010000727.1 coordinate 28,671, forward strand.
GTTTACTGTTGTGCTGTTTTAATCTTTTACTGTGGTCACTACCACCTCCATTCGCCCCGATAACCGTGTTCGTTTCACGTTGCGTAAATAATGTTTTTCTATGGTTTAAGCTTAAAAGTTGATACGTAGTGCACACAGGTATTCTACCTATGCTTAGTAGCGAGTGCGACTGACGAGCGACGTTGACGGAAATAAAACGCCACTGCGCAGTTCCGTGCATAATAAACGCAATACGTTTGTGTGTGCATCGTTATTTAATACACACGCACATCATTGGAATACAACAACAGAACAGATATTGTCATAATTATTGCATAATCATTAATTGTGTCGTGATCGTTATTATCATTCGTGTTTACTGCGACGCGTTCGATTGTTTTCGCATTAGTCTATTGCGTTCGGTCTCGCCTGCCTACACAAAAGAACAATAAATTGTGTGCTCCAGTCGGACGCGAGTAAGTGTTTTTCTGTTCAGTTTTTACTCGTATCAAACAGAAATATCGTTGGCACGGACCCGCGGTTTTGTGTGGCCGCGTGTTTAACTGGTGTTAATTGTTGACGCAGTTCCGCAGATCGTATCGCGGCGCGTACAGTCAAATTCAGTCATACAATCGTCACGCGCATCGCAACCCGACCATGGCGACGAGGAAGAAGGTTTTGCTGAAAGTGATCATATTGGGCGATTCGAGCGTGGGCAAGACGTCGCTGATGAATCAGTACGTGAACAAGAAGTTCACCAACCAGTACAAGGCAACCATCGGCGCTGATTTCCTGACCAAAGAGGTGATGGTCGATGACCGGATCGTCACGATGCAGGTGAGCAAGCGGGCCTGGTTCCAAATCCTTTGTGCGCGTCGGCCACCAAGGTCAATGGACGACGGGTAGATCAATTGCGACGTCGACAACTTACTTTCCGCGGTTACGCCGTTGTCGCGATAAGACATAATATTATTAATTTTCGGTTTCGGCCACGATTTTAGACAATTCCGTCCATAACACGACGCAGAGAACATGTAGAGAGTATACCTTCTCTACATCGTGTTTCCTGTCTAGAACGCAATATATATTTTTATTCGATATCGATAAATTATGTTATTATGATTTATCAATTCATATATATATATATTTGAACTGTAGTTTTGACGGCCCACAATTATAAAGTTAGGATTTAAAAAAGACCTACTGCAAGATCCAAAATCGATTCTAGCCAGGTTACCCCCCAACACGCATTGTCTTGCTCTTATGAATAGCATTTTTATTTGACAGATAATGTTTTATAATACAATACAAATTCATGTAGTTACTTACATCATAAATAAATCCATTCGTTGTGCTTCGTTTGGTTGATAAAAATACTACCTACATACTACATTATATTCTACAACACGGCAAAACTTTTAATACAATCAAATTAAATATTGAACTATATAGATATGGATTGATTTCTGTTCAATGAATTATCTATTCATGCTATAATACCTCTGTCTTATACAGACATTCAGTTTATATGAATACAATTTTATTGCTATTATATTGTTTACTTAATGTACCCATTATGTAATAGGAAGATAATGTATATTAATATATATGAAGAATTCAAAGAAGATATGAAAGTAACATTTCCAAGAAAAAACACAACTAATTGACAAAATTAATAATAGTACAGATTAAAATTATTAATTTTTCTACATATCTTATATGTTTATATGTTAATCAAATATTAAATATCAAAAATAAAATTTTTAAATGGGTAAACCATTGTGCAAAATGCCTCTTGGCCATTCTAAATACCCTATCTTTTTTAATAATATATTTTTTCCATTGAATTTTGACCTAATCATTTTAAATAGTTCTACAATAATGTAATATTTACTAATAATTTAAAAAAAAAATATTTTTTTGTGTTGTGAGCTCCTTTAATACAAAACCTTCATTTTCATAGTTAGTTTTTGTTCTTACGTACCAACCTACTTATAACTTGCAGCATAATAATAGTTTGGGACAAAATCTTATTTTTGATTTTGATTTTATCAAGCTGATTTATAAAAATGCCAATGTATAAATGAAATATGTTATCGAACATTGATGATTTTTTCAAGATGAAACTCGGTTTTTATTTTTAAGTCCGACAGTTAAAATATTAAAAGTCTTAAATTTAAGATGTGTCGTGTATAAGTATTACACACCTATAACCTATAAGGCTGTAGCATAATATTACAGTGGTGTTCCCATAGGGTATAAGTTGTGTACTCTCAAAATTATTTTTGTTATGAGTGATTCATATCTTTATTGATACATTTATATTTTGAAATAAATAAAAATAATGAATATAAAAATTTGCTTGTTATCATCAATACTCTTCTCTTATACCAAGGCCATGGTGAAGAAATGTCTTATGGAAGACTTTATATTTTACAGCAAGCTATTAGTATTTTTTAAATTATAAAATATAAAGTATGACATCTTCTCAAAAGAAACTACTCTCACTGTATAATATAGTAACAATTTAAAGTATACCATTCAATTATCACTATTATTCATTATACTTTTTTAATATTATGTTTTATTATAGATATGGGATACAGCTGGGCAAGAACGTTTTCAGTCATTAGGAGTAGCTTTTTATCGTGGTGCTGATTGTTGTGTATTGGTATTTGATGTAACATCGCCAGGATCTTTTAAATCTTTAGATGGATGGCGAGATGAGTTTCTAATACAAGCATCACCATCTGATCCAGATCATTTTCCTTTTGTGGTCCTAGGCAACAAAGTTGATTTAGATAATCGAGCTGTAAGTTTTTATTATTCCCAATATATTATAATTATAAACGATATACATTTGAACCATTTTGTATAGGTATCCACAAAAAGGGCTCAGCAATGGTGCCAGAGCAAGAATGGTTTACCATACTTTGAAACATCTGCTAAAGAAGCAGTTAATGTTGAACAAGCTTTCAAAACGATAGCACGAAATGCATTAGCTCAAGAATCAGATGTAGAGCTATACAATGAATTTCCAGATCAAATAAAATTGGACGGTGGTTCTACTGACAACAGATCCTCGGGTGGTGATAATTGTGCTTGCTAATGTTAGTAAATTATTAAATTTCCTGGAATATTGCTGTCTATTATCAACATACTCCTTGAATGAGTTTCTAGCAAGAGTCTCAATGTTATTGTCTTGAGTATAATTATATATATATATATATATATATATATATATATATATTAATTAATTAATTAATTAAAAAAGAATATTATATAAAATTTGGAGATAGTCTATTATTTAATATTTGAATTTAAGTTATAAATATATATATTATTATTTTTGTTTCTACTTATATGTATGGTCATATTATATCCTAATATTATTTTTATAATTTTAATTATTATTATTACTTTTTATTAATTTGTCGACAGAATGTTGAGTATTTTGTTGTACTTATAAAATATCTAGTTTATTTACAAATACTTTAGAAGAAGACATACATATATTATGTTAATATTTACACTATAAATATCGATACATATTCATATTCCTTCATTTAGTATACATTTTTACTTATGAAATAAACATTTTTTTTTTTTTTTGACTATGTATAGAATTATATCTGAACAAAACAAATTTTCTTAGTAATCACTAAATGTTATACCTTTTGAAAACAAATTGTTTAATATTATCTCATATTTTATTCTCGATTTATCTTCCTAAGATGTTCTCCATTAGTCTTGCTATAATATTATATCAATATTAGCAATAATTGACCAAATTGTATTTATCTGTACATAAAGTGTGTTCTACTTTGTTATTTTTCTTTGTAAATGAAATATTAACAATAAATTATTAAACCCGTTCTAAACAATAATCGTAAAATGAAATGTTGTAAATATTGAGATTTCAATACTAAAATATCTGCTTAATTTTGCTACATTTATTCATCTATACACTATACAGTAAATATAGTCTTATTTTATTAACTATTTACTTATTCAATTAGCTTTCTATTAAATGATTTTAATTCTATAAGGTTTCAGAAAATTAAATTCAACAAAAAAACAAGAATTCTATTAAAACATAAAATGTTTTTATTTCGTGATAACTTACTGTATTTTCTAGAAAGTTAATGCAAGTCATGTTAATGCTTGTATGATTTATAAAAGTTTGTTAACCATAGTTTAATGTGTGACTAAACTATATCTTCTAAACTGATAAACTTGTTTACAAAGAATTGCTGGTTGTTTAGTTACAATTATTTAAAATATAGATGTAGGCATAATAATATAATTTTAAACTTTTATATTATACTGAAAAACTGTTTAACTGTTCACATTCAAATTAAAATATATGACAAATAGTAAAAAATATGTATTATATTGATACGTTTACAATCATAATTAATAAACTCATGTGAAAATTTTTATTGCAAACAGAATTTTGTCAAAATTTGAATTTGCAAAAAAAAAAAATCTTACTTATGTCTCTTAATATTTTTGAATTGTTATTATAAAAATATGAGAAATTTTGAATTAGATTTTCAAATTTTAGATATTAAAAGAAAAATATTTATGAATTTTTAACTAATAATAATTTGCAAATTATCGTGATTTTAAGCAATTTTATCACAATTCTAACATTAGCCTATAAAAAATAATTATAAATTAACGTTTAACTTAATTTTTAAATCATGTTAATAACAACTTACAAGGAACCTTGTATTTAATTTTCAAGTTTTTTAACAGAAAATTATTTTTTATCAACAATAATTTTAAAAAAAAATTGAGAATTTTTTATAACTATAAATAACTTGGGAAAGGTAAAATATTTTAAAATTTAAACATTATATGAAAATTCAAATGTCTACGATTATTAGATTTTAAGATATATTAAAAAAATAAAGATTTAGTCAAAAACTGATTTTGCGTAAAAATCCTTGTCTTTTTAAAATTAATTTTTGGTTTTCCCCCACGCTTATGAAAATATTTAGTTTTTTTTACATTCAACCACCTAAAGCCCAAAGTACCAACTAGATTCACTTTCCTGGCAGAAATGATACTAAAGTTGAAAATCGAAAATCAAAACATATTTCCTACTAGGAATCATTCAATTAATTCAAGGAGAGGTCAGCTAATGGAAACGCTATGAAAAAAATATGAATATTTGGTGACATTTAAAGTACCTATTTAGGGAAATTCGTTTTTGAATTACATCAAAAATAGAATACCGGTTTTCCCTAAATATTTTCGATTTACATAATTTTTATTTTGTTTTTCCCGATAACAGTACTTTTGAAAACTACTGGAAATTTTCAATGTTGATCTATTATAAGTTATAAGTATTAATTAGATTCACATTCACTTTCCCACCAGAAAAGATACTGAAGTTGAAAATTGAAGCATTGTTTCGATTACTTATATAATGTGTATAAATATAAAAAAGGTCGGCAAATGGGTAATGCTCTGCTGTATAGTAGGTGTCGAGTGGGTCACTTTCATGGATGTGTTAAATTTGTATTGAATGATATAAATCATTGTATACGAAAAACGATTCTCACGCGTCTGTCAGCCTACATGATAATTAAGTGTATTTTATGATATCGCTATTAGAATAATTCATTTTACTATTAATACAATAGGTTGAATTCATTTTTGTAGAAAACATTGAATTTGAAAATGTCATTGAGGGTATAAAATATCATAATATACTTTAAAAGTTTCAAGTACTCACGAAAAATATTTTTAAATTACATCGAAATAATTAACATTGTTATTTTTTATTTAAATAACTAATTTCATCCAAATTTGAACTCAAAATATTTTAAAAAAATTAACTATGTAAAAATATATTTTTTTGATATTTTGGTTACACTACTAAATACTTTTGAAAAACTTTGTTTTAAATTTTAAATTTTTAATCCTTAGCTAAAAACTAATGATTTTATACATTTTTAATTATAAAATAATTTGCAAACATTCGAGACTGATGAATTTTGGCCAAAATTTGAACTTTAAATGCTTATAAACAAAAATTGTACCTATGTATTTTTAATATTTTTGATATGCTATTATAATAACTTATGAGAAATCTTGTATTCAATTTTCAAACATTTTGACCTAACAAAAAGTTTTTATTGACAATAATAAAAGATTTATTTTGCCTATAAATAGATCAATAAAGTCAAAAAATATTGAACATTTTCTTGTGTATAGAAAATGCTTATATAAACATTCGGTGAAAATGTCATATATTTACGGTCATTATTTCTTTAGTTACACCAAAAATCAAAATCGATTTTGTTCAAAATTTGCTTTGCGAAAAAATTCCTGTTTTTCCTTAATTTTTTTTTTTGTTTTTCCCAATGCGTTTAAAAACTATTGGAAATTTTTTACTTTTGACCCCACAAAGTATCTATTAGATTTACTTTCCTATCAGAAAAGATGTCGATGAAGAAAATTGGAGCACATTTACTACACTAAAACGTGATGATAAATGAAAAAAAAACATAACATTGTAAAATCAATACATTCATTGCTCCTCTTAAAATCGCAGGGAACGATTTTTTTTTATTTTGATATAATTCAAAAACGAATATTTGGAGATACTTGAAATGTTTATCGAATGTTGAAATTTAATAAATTTAATTTATTTCTGTATAATGTATTTAAGAATAATTATTATAATTTATTTATTATTATAATTTTTTTCTTTTTTGATTGAAAAAGTTGATTATGATTTAAGACAATATTATTGTAGATTTATAAATTAAGTGCTTAAACCTAAATAATGTGCCTGCATTGAAATTTTAATCTTTTTTTTGTAATCAGACAAAATGTTATACCTAATTTTTTTTTTATTTATCAAGTAGAAACTAAAAGGTTTTTGGAATAGCTATACCTACTAATACTGTAGGTACCTACATTTTAATTCCAAACGAGCTATTTGTAATTTAAGTTGCATGTACATGTAATAGTAGGAGACAGGAGTTATTTTGTTTATAAGCTATTGAAAATTTGGATTAGGTAAAACAATATATACCTATATATATATAGGTATATATATATAATTATATATACCTTTGAGTTTTGCATACTCATAATTTATAATAACGTAATAGATGAACCTACATCGCAAATTCATGTTTTTATATTTCTCCAAAAATTTTTTTATTTATAATAATTACGGGTTTGAGCCCAATATATATATAGAGGCATAGTATGAGTACCTACGTCATAAGATTCTCTTTAAAAATTATTCACTCTGTCAAAAGAAAATTTAAATTATGATTTTTCATTAGTTGTTATGAGTGGAAATTAAAAAAAAAAGATTGAGCGCAAATCCACAATATTTTTATATGACCGCATGAAGTTAAAATTTTGACAAAATTCGTCAAAATCACGAATGTTTTGTAAAATCCATTATTTTTCAATCTATTATTTTCGTTTTGAAAAAAAAGCATAATTTATAAATGATAAATATATGAAGACAGATATACTCAGAATATAGTTAATTAATTATTATTGTGCCATTTTTTAATTTAGGAGTAGGATTTGTGGTTTATATCTATAAATGTATAATGCTAATTATAGATTATAATAATGCATGTTATGTATATGGTAGATAACTGTAGGGTAGTAGATAACCTAGGGACGGATTCAAGGGTGGCTAGGGGTCCAGCCCCTCACCCTAAAACTTATAAGTCTTACTACTGGATACTACCATAGATTATAAATACTATATTTATAATCAATGTATTTTGTATTTATTGTGTTGTTGGTCTCCCCTTAGAACTATGATCTGGATCCGTGCCCAAGGTAACATTTGTAAGTATGTTTCTAGGTACAATTTCTCGCCAACACTGACTGTGCAATTGATTAAGTAACAAAACGACGTACAGGAATCAGCTAAGGATTCCTTAAACCGTAGACCACGATGTAGATAAAATCTATACATTTTTATCAATGTTATGTCGTAGACCATTCAATGACCAGTCATTAAACCAACCTCACGAGTCCTGAGCAGTGGCGTAATATACATTTTTTTTATTTCGTATATTTTTATGCAGGCCATACAAACTTTGTGTAGAATTTATCCATTTTTTAAGCCAGCCAATTTAAGAAGTGGCCAAGTCAATATCGAATTTTAAATACCTATGCAAATGTATACCTTGCGCGATCCAAATGACGCCACTATGGACTCCTTAGATAAAACAACTAGTAGCTAAACAATGTGGGGCTAAGTCAAGATAGTCAAACTCAGTACCCGGACAATCAAAAAAGTTCGACTCGCTTTCCATCAAACTTAAGTTTCGACTCAAAGTACACATGAACAACTCTATAAAAACTTAATACAATATCTTTTTCTAAAAAATGGTCATTATTTTTGACGTGAAACAATATTAATTAATCTTCGTGTTAAGTATTGATCCCCGCGAAGAGGGGTGATGGATGTTGGGAGGAGGGGATTGACCTCCAGACCATACATATCGCTTCATTTACAAAATTATACCCAATTATTTAAAGATTTATTTAATTTTTCTTTGATTAATTTATAAAAGATTAATTTTATTATTTTATATTCTAATAAAATGATTTATATATATATTATATTTACTAACGACGTGTATTGTATTTATTATATTAGGCTTGCATCAAAGAAATTCAAAAATAGTAAAATTAAGTTATAAAAAAAATGTTTGGCACTAATCGAAACAATATCGAGGAAACAGTGCAATGTGAAATAATAATTATCTGAAGCCGATTGAACGTTTGTAATAAAAATAACTAAAAAGTTATTGTTAATAATATATACATTATATATACCCAATTTATAATATTAAAGTCAAAATTAATGATAAATTGATACGCTCCGATAATTCAGAAATTATAGTTTTATAACCTAAGAGTGTAATTACAATTGCAATATAAAATACATTTGCAGATTTGAAATAAGCAGTAGAACTACAAGATACCTAAGGATTGGAAAAATGAATCATATAGAAGGCACGCTTACCTCGGCCATAAATTAATCAAGGTATTTAGTAAAAAACTAACAATTTTTTGGTGTTAGTGTAAAATAAACATAATTAGTTGAAAACCTTAAAAATATTTTTTTAGGTATTTCAGTTTAAAGCAACCCTTTACACGTTTATATTATACTTAGTACCTATTTGCAAATTTTAACATTTTAAAAAAAAAAATAATAATAAATCAAAAAAAGTTAAAATATATAATTCAAAAGTATTGGTTAAATTTAAATCATAATTTAAGATAAAGGTATAGTATTATTGTATCAAGTATATAACTATTTAAGTATATCTAAATCATGATTTAAACTTTAGGTATAGGTTAGACTATTAGGTTATAAGTACTATTATGTTTAAATGGACCTATATTTTTTCTTTTATTAACTGCTAAATATTTAAATAACATCTTCAAAGTTAATTGCTCCGAAACACTGACATTTTAAAGATAAAAGTTATACATTTAATTACCTACAATATTTATTTACGATAACACTGATATGAATAAATGAAATGTTATCTATACCTAATATAAATCAAAATAAATTATTATTTCATATACTAAAATATATCAACACGATAAGTATACTACTAGAGTCATTGTTGGGCATAATGTGCATAATATTTTCTCTTAATAGTATTTTAAATGTATTTTATGCACGCATCAGTTAAATTGTAATTTGATTAAATAAGTAAGTAGATTTTTATGATAAAAAATGTATAACATATTAAAAACTAGACATAATTACCTCTTATTACAGCTACACAAAACATTCGTAATGCATACGTAGTAATTTAAATATAGAGATTTTGGCTAAACACACTGTCAGCTAGCTACAGCTTAAGTACTAACTTCTTAAACACTGACTAATGCAATAATTTTTTTTCACCTCACAATAAATACCTTACAGAGTACGTATCAAACAACTATTATTTAAATTTGTAAAGAGTTATTTTAATCGTCGATTCTAAAAACCGTAAATTTATAAGGTTTTTGTATTCTAAAACCGCCATTTTATAATAAATTTATATTATTGCTTAAAAATGTGTATAATTTTAAATGTAAATGTACTTTTTATATTTATTTAATTAAAAAAATATAAAACAAATTACTGTCAGCTAAGTACCTCCTATTCATCTCAATAATTATAAAAAATTTTTTTTACCCGTTACAATCAGTGTCGGTCTGTCACACCAAAGGCACCCGGAGCTGTTTTTTTCGGAGTCCCCATAATGAAATACATACAATACATTTTACCTATACGGTTATAATATAATGTTTATATTTTAGGTAGGTAATCAGCAGTGTATAATTTGATAAATCGTAAATACAAAAAGTAAAAAGTTAGCTAAATATTAAAAAAGTAACTTTAGAATTAATTATTTTGAAATAATTATAATTATATAAATAATAAAAAATGCAAATATAAATTTTCTTATCTGGGTATTTTTTTAAAATACTTTTAAAGAATAAGCTCCGGCCGCGGTTGCAGCCCAGCAGCCATGGGCCATGACCAAACTAGTTACAATAACAATTTTATCTTAGTAAAAATATTAAATAGGTAAGTCATTTTTTTTAAATTTTGGCTGCTAAGATATCACAACTTAAAACAAAATTTAGTGCTTCTACCAAATGTTTTGGTTAACTTGTAAAAGTTTTTGGCGTTCATAATACATCTGGACATCCACCTAGTCCGTAGATTAAAAATAGTGAGCTGTATGCGGTATTAATCCACTTTAAGCAATATGCAGTATTTTTCTATAAAATGAACCAATAAAGTGTGCGGTTTTTGTCTATCGATCTTTTTGGAGTCAAAATCATTTGGATGCGACCATTTTAATTTAATTTTAAACAATCAATGGCGTACGAATTATTTTCACTATGGGCAATTTATTACCTACTAGTGAATCATGGCACTAAGTTTATGAGCGGTCCACCGATGTTATCTCAGTAGCTTACCTGCCCAAACCATGGCACTAACATAGCCATCATATAACTAGATATTTTTAGGGAGTCGGGTTTTAATTATGACGTTAAACGATACAAATAGAGATCACGCCATTTTATTTTATAATTATTTATTATTATTATTTTTTTAATTTTAACAATTTTATATGTTTATGCAGTAAGTACACAATTTAAAATCCAATTTCATAATACTCATATGGAATATCAAAAAACGAAAAGTTTTAAGTACTTGTAACATAAAAGTACGAGCAGCCGTACAGGCTACGGAGTATATTTATGAAATATAGTAGGTATATACATAAGGAATTATGCATGCAATGTTTTAATTGAACATTTGAACCTGAGATTTAACTATGAGCTCAGGGGGCCTCTCTTAGTCCCCTCTATAAATGCCACTGTAATTAACTAATATCATAAACGTGTAAATAATTTTGTTTTGAAATAAAACAAATTTTGAGTTTAATTACCTACATTGGAGCTTAGAAATAAATAAAAGTATATCCAATCATCGTGATACAATTTAAGAACGGTAATCATTATACAATCGATCAGTAGACTTAATAGTTGAAAAAATTGAAAATTAGATAAGTATTAATTTCTAGTTACTAAAAAGGGTTCATTCTACTTTTCAATAGGTACCCAACGTCTCTGTGGCAAGCTTAAATACTACATATTATTATTTATTAGGTACCCTATGGCTGTATGTGTAAACTTTAGGTAAGTATAAATGTTTAATTGACAGTGTTAATTACTGTAAATAGCTGTGTAACCAGTCTAAAGCTATACCTATATTATGCATTTTATGATAGTGTAATTGGTGTATGTTGCACTGTTGCTGTATAATACTATATTATAAAAACTATTATAGATCAAGAGTAGGTATAAAGATAATTTTTTTTCAAGCATAGCTAGTAAACAAGTTTGAGTAAATTTTTTCTTAAATTTGTGAAGATTTAGTTATAAAACAATTTAGACACTGACTGTCCAAGCTATCTTAATTTAATTTATATTTAAGTAAAGTAAAGAATAATATTATAAATTAGCATTCTTAAATGATAAATTATTTTACAATAATATTGCATTTTTAAATTGAAATCTATGAAGTCCATAATTTTATCTAATATTATCATGAAGATGATCGCATGTTTAAATCCATCAAATTACATAAATCAAATATTTATATAGTTTACCTATTTTTTGCATATAATATAAGTAGGTATTTCGTTTACGTTATTTAAAAATGTATTGGTTTGATGTACGAAAAACGTAACTAACATAGAACAAAGTATATTTTTGAATATTTTGCAAAAGTTTGCCAATCTATTTAAAAATGTTGTTTTTTTGGCTTTAATCCAATTTTTTTCTCACAAAATAAACGATTCCAATAAGTTAGCAATGAAAAAATTAGTTCAAATATTACTGAGAATACGTTATTTATATATATAAAATTCAGAATTTATATATAGTTTTTTTATTGAAAATCTTATACTGAATAATATTTTATTGAATATTTGTCATTTATAAGTATTCTCCTTCAGTTATAAGTTATTAAATTATAAAATAATATTCGTTAAATTAAGTGATTGTATAAAAATACTCAATGCATTTATAGAATACAAATAATAATGATAAAATATTAACAAATGGTAGGTATTTGATAATTATTCTAACCAAATAAAAGTATAAAACAAAACAAATATATTAAATCAATAATTATAATATATTGGTATCTCAGTGTTACTAAAAATAATAATTATTAACCTTAGCTATTTCTGTATACTGTTTAAGATAGTCCCATCTCTTTGTATATCATATCATATTATGTAATATACAGATTGATTTCCTTAATAGTTAACAATAACCACTAAAATTATTTAGGTCTATTTTTTACGGGTAAAATTACGATTTTTTTTAATTTTTGATATTATTTTAGTTTTATATTCCAAACAGAACTATTTTAAAAATGTTAATGTATAACAACTATCGGATAAGCTTTACGGTTCGGGATCGGGATTACATATTGTAACTTCATTCCTATACATGGATTTAAAATGCTTATGCAATAATACATTATTCAAATAAAAGTATTTTTCAATATTTTAATTTATCCATCATATTTACCACAACAATGTATTGTTACAATACTTTAAAAATATAAAAGTTTTTTTAATCACGATTTGGAATGTTTACTGTTAAAAGGACATATATATATATATATAATAAATGTTACCTACTTATATTAAAATTGAAAAGCGAAAAACTAAATCCCGCAATGAACCAGTACAATTTTGAAGAGTATATAAGTAATAATACTATTTAGTCATATAGAGGTAATTGACTAAAAATATTATGATTAGATAATATTGTATTTTATTGGTCATAAAATACACGGGTAGATCGTATTTAATTTATGTGTAATATTTCTATAGACATAAAATTTGTTTAGAGGTCAAATTGATACTAAAATGCGTTATTAACTTTTGATTGATTATAATCGTAAATGCTTAAAAATACGAATATTTCATATAGGGTGGTTCTTAACTTGCTTATTAAACTAAAAGAATAAATATTTTGGAAAATTCCGTTTTTCGAAAATGTAATAAGTATTATGCAATTGTAATATCGCATATTGTCACTTATTTTTTCATCATCAATTTTGTTGGTATCAACTTTTAATTTTTTAAATATGCACATCAAAACATATAGGTATTTTTAATGTCATAAACATAATTAGGTAGAATACTTTTCTAAAAAAAAAACGTTGCTTTAAAAGTATGACATATTTTATTTAGATATAATAAATTGTATAAACATTGAATGTGCATAGAATGAGTAAAATTGAAAGCGGTTTACGGCCAAAAATCAAAATCGCGGTCCACTTCTTCACTCATATATATAATTTAAAGCTTATAATAAAAACTATGAACCATGCTTCAACACTTGATTTTTATAAGTTGAAAGTTTTTAGAAAATTATGTTAGTCATGCAATTTGTGCGGTCGTTTAAAGATCACAAATCAATACCGGACTAATCAAAAAACATTGTTAAAGAGTAAGCCTAATATAAAATGTTAGGATTGTGTAGGCAATTTAATTAATTCAAATAAAAATTTAAAAAAAAGGGAAATATTTGTGTTCCTTGGTTTGTTAAAAGAATCACCTTGTGGCTAGTACCGACTTAATCCATATATTATTTTGTAATTATAGTGTTTACCAACATATTATGACGGTTTTATTATTAAGTTATTTAACAGTTGGCGGATAGGTAATAACGTGTCAAAGTTCAACGGGCCTGTCTTATCTATATTCGATACCATATATATGGTGTATACTGAAGTATACTGTATATGAAGTACCTATACACTGTACATAGTATATTTAAATTTTGTTGATGTCTCGTTAATAATACACTAGAGGTATAAGTAAGTATGATAATATCATATTGTTTTAATATATATATATATATTAAATAAAGATTTAACTGCTAATTACTGATCGTATACCGTTGACCGGATCGGACTCGCGCGGTCGAGTCAGTTCGTTTTGTGGTTTTCACTCGATTAGACATCGTGGACGGGGGAAGATACTCAAATAATCAATTATACGTATAGGCTAACGAATTATCCGTTTTTGCGATATAATATATGTTTTATAATTACATAATATAATATTATATTGGTTGGCATGTAGGGGAATTTGTTTTCGGCGGCCCTGGTTTTATTCTATGTACACAATAATATTATAATATATTATATTCTCGAATTATAATATTAATATATTGGAGAAAATTGGTTACGACGAATGATGACCGCCGCGGCCAAGACCAGCACCATGGACATTGTCAACAAGGGCGTACATCTGTCCGGTGCCGTGCTCTTCACTTATTCACTCTACTACTATTATACCTACGTCAACATACCAGCCCATCTCAACCCCTTGGACGAGGCCATTGGTGGGAAATTCAAATATCTAACTTTCTGCAATATGGTAAGTACCTTATATTATATACGCGCGTAGTTAAACTGTTTTTTTTTCATTCTTTAAGTTTAAATCTCTGCAAATTCGTTTGCACATTCGTACTGAAAACCTATTAGGTCCTGAATACAATGTTTATAATTTTAATAAATATTAAATATAGTGCCTGGCCCATGCCGAAAGTTTGTAAGACTTTAATTTTGACTATACACATTTTTTGAATTTTGCACTGCTATTTTCGCGGTTTAGCAGCACACAAATTTGTTAGAACTTTATTTTGGAAATAAACCATGCTCTTAACATTTTTCTAGAAAATTCAGTTTTTTTGTGATTCCGAAATAATAATAATAATAATAATGATAATAATCGTGGACACGATTTTTTTTAAATTTGAAGTTTGAATTTTAAATTATGAATTAAGTTAATTGAAAATACAATAATTTTAAAGTTTATTTCGTACTAATAGGTAATTTGTACAATTTTTATATTCAATCTCATAGACTCGTAAGTTAAATAAAAGCACAAAAAAATTGCCTATTGTTTTATATTTTAAATTTAAAATTAACATTATATTACTAATTTTAATAAAATATGACGTACAATTGTACAAAGTGTAAGTTAAATGTAATTTTAGATATTGTATACCTATCTAAAATTATTCTTTCATTACTTTATCTTATATTGTGTACATGTGTACCTACCTAACTGTTCTAACTAAAGATGTAAACTTGAACATTTTCATTTTTATTTTTTTTTTCATCGAACATTTCTAAAAACTTAGACTTTCTTTAAAAATTTGATGTATAATGTTTTTTAACAAAATTCATTTTTGATGTTGCATGATTGATTTATATTGTAACAAGTGTAACGTTAAACAAAACACTATCAGATTTTAAAAAATTACCTATAATACCTAATAATACTATATTGTTATAATAATTATTATTTTTAATTTGTTTTTAAGTTAAATCTGTATATTTTAATTATGAATTAAACTACTGTGAATATGAAATAAAATTAAAATATACATGCTAAATAATTAAACCTTAGGTATTTATCAATTATCAATTATAAAAAGTTGTGGTGTATGGTCTTGTATTATAACGTTTTAAAACTAGCAGTAGCCAGTAGTTCATGTACAATTATGGAAACAACTTAAACGGTTAATAATAATAAATGGTAAAATTGATAAATGTTTATAAACGTTTATATACTTAACGTCTCAACAGTTTATACTGATATATAAAAAAAAAATTTCTTTTTTTAAATAATAAATAAAATTTGTTTAATTGTTCAAATGAACATTTTGCATATTTATTACAGAGATAAATTGATTTGTATTTCATATATTTTGTTCTATAGCCACCTAAAATAATATTAAGATGGGTAAATGGTAATACAAGTGCTCAGTTTTAAATATAACCATGTAGGTTAAACATAGTATTATTACATAATAACAAGGAATTTATTTAATAAAAAATTAATATGGAAAATTATAACATTTTTATAAAAAAAAATGTTCATGAAAAATTACATCACTAATCACTAAACTTCTAATAATTATCTTCTCCTAACAATATTAGCGTGAAGTCGTAGGTAGCAAATAAGATAAAAATATTCAAACTTTCTGAATAAAGTCAAACAGACTATTTGAAAGTTGGTTTAAGCAAAAAATGATTTTTTTACACTTTTTGATGCTAACATGACGATACCAATGTAAAACTTTAAAAAAATTTTAGTGATGAAAATAATATCTTTCAAACTTTAAAAGCCATCCAACAATCTCTAAAAATTTACTAATAATTTTGTTAGATTGTTTTAAATGTTGACTTATAATTTTGTTCTGTTAAGTTCACAGGGGTGTATTTGACAGCTACACGAATTTGCAAGTAGTAACTACATGTGACGTATTGCATAATTATTTATATCTAGTTGAAACATTAAACATGACTACAATATTAGGGTGTTAGGATTAGGTAATTAGATTATTAATATTCCCCTCTACATATTGTAAGGCTTTTCAAAATATGATGTCGCGTGAGCATTTTTATGTTATTACTTTTTTTCTTTCGATAGTTGGGTAGTCAAATTAAGATAAACGAGTTTAGCACAAATATTTGAATTTATAAGAAATTAATAAAAACAATTGAAAAAACTAAAAACAATCAACACCTCTTTTAAAAATTTCTCAAACATTTTCAATTTAAACAATGCAACTTAGATTCGCTTAGATAGTTCACTCATTCACTGTACACAACTATCCTATATTTTAATATATATATATATATTTTTTAATTTGAAATAATTAAGGTAGGCAGGTACTTTTATACCTAAAACAAAATAAAATGCTCTTGATTTGATAGAAAAATTTCAAAATAGAATTCCGATTAAATAGTTGTACATAGAATACACTAATTTGCACTTATTGGACTATATACCTAGAAATTAGTATCAACTGAATGTCTGAATGTTGTATGATTGACAGTCGGACAGCACTACAACAGTGATTGTTTTTTTTCACAGGTCATCCAAACGGTTTTCTACCTATACGCAGTGTTCGTCGATCAAATCGCCGTACGTACTTGTTCTGCTGTGATAGCAGAGTCGTTGAAAAGAAGCAAACATAATTTTTTTACAATTTTTGCATTCCCACTGTCGATGGTAATATGCAGCTATATTTAGAAATTACAATACAAATCGATTAAAATAAATGAAAATTTAAGATAAAAGTCCGTATATATATATATATATATATATATATATATATATATATATATATAATATTATATATATAAATAAAAACTAAAGAATTCACTTTGATGTTTAGTAGGTTTCAAGTAGATATATACCTGATCATTGAGTAGGTCACTATAATATATGTGTTCGATTTGATTCAATGATAAATCTTTGTTTATTCGAAAAACGATTTGGCCGAAGATGGGTGTGTAAGCATCTATTTTTAATGATATAATATAATATATTTAATTATTCTTCCCAACTCTCACCACATACTTACTTCTCAATCCCCCCTGCTATCCCTGCAACAATTGCTTTTATCACTAATTCTGGGCTGCGTATATAAATTATTCCGTTGTAAATACCTGTGTATCTAATTAAGTAATTGTCGAAACTAATTGTTACACAAAGTTTCAATAAAAAAAAAAAAAAAATATATATATATATATTTAATATATTATTATTAAATTAGGTACTATTAGTTATTTATTTTTCTGTTAGTAATACGGTATGTTATTGATCTTATTTTTAATAAAATACCGCATTTATAAATTTTACGTATTAATA
This sequence comes from Pentalonia nigronervosa, assembly GCA_014851325.1. Taxonomy (NCBI): domain Eukaryota; kingdom Metazoa; phylum Arthropoda; class Insecta; order Hemiptera; family Aphididae; genus Pentalonia; species Pentalonia nigronervosa. The sequence goes on from JACXSJ010000727.1 coordinate 46,934, forward strand.
ATTCATAATGTGAATCATTTTAATATGTATCATTATTATATAAATCACATTAATTATAATAACTGTAACATAATTTTAGGCCACGGATTTCGTCCCATTTCTTTAGGTTCACTACACGATAATTAAAATACTTAAAAATAGATAATTAGTTTCGTTATACAGTAAACGACTGACACAGCTATTATTATTGCTATTCAAATCCAAACTTTGATTATATAGGTACCTACTATATGTTTTGTTAATCTGAAATATAAAACAACTAATTATTTTTGAACTATTATGAAATTTGACAAACAAAATTAAAGTTATCAAAAATTGAATTTTTCATCTTAACCAAAAGCTTCATTAATAATTCGATATTTACAGATTGTTATAAAAAAATCTGCATTTCAATTAAGATTAATTAAAATATTGGATTCTATTTTGCTAATTATTATCATTGGAAGATCAAAAACTTAATTTGCTTTAACTTGGTCAATTTTCACTCAATATTTTTTTTTAATTGTCTTAAAGAATATAATTAAGAAAATTGCTATTTTGAAAATTAAAAAAAACCCATTTGTATGAAAAAAATTTAAATCTTATGTCATTCAATTAGAATTTCTATACTTAAAGCTGTAAAAAACAGCATTTAAATATATTGATTTGCCACAAAAATACTAAAGGTGATATTAGCCAAACCTAGAAATTCTAAAGGTGATACTTAGCCAAACCTAGAAATTCTAAAGGTGACTTATGGACAAACTGTATATATTAGCATTCTATGAGTATATGTTATTGTACTATAGTTAATAAAAATAACATTTGATTGCAATATATATTATGGGTACCTAGGCATTTTATTCATATAATATTATAGATACAATAATATTTATAAGTTATAATATTTATACATAATATATTATAACTGGTTAGTGATTATATATTAATTATAAATATATTGCATTTCATAAAAATACAAAATATGTAATATATTAGTATACAAATTTGAACGTAAGTTTTTTATTTTATAATTCATTAGCAGTATAAATTAATATACCTATTAAAAAAATATATTGTACAAATATTATAAAATCAATAAATGAATTTTTTTGAACTTTGAATTTTGAAAATGCATCTTTAATTATATGGATTGTTATTTTTTTTTACAGTTTATTACCGTAAGTTTTTGGCCAATGTGGTTTGCTGACAAATCTTTAGTTATGCCTATGCACTATGACTTATACTTCCCGTCTTGGCTGAATCATGTAACACATGCGCATATTTTTATTTTTGCAATATTGGAAATGATCACGACTTATAGAGAATACCCATCCAGGATTACAGGATTGTCTGTTTTTATTGCTTTTAAACTTTGCTATTTGATTTGGTAAGTAGAGTTGGAATTTTTTAAAGTAAGTTGTAAATACCTGCTATAGTGCTATATAAATCAACGAATAAATTTCATGCACACATATAAATAGCCTTAAATTAAAGCGGGTAAAAAATGTAGGTACCTATAAAGAAAAATTATACCAATTTGAACCAAATTTATAAATTTACAGAGATTTACCTACGAAGATAGTACTTAAAACCTATTTAACTTTTAACCTTACTTTTTATAACTTTTTTTCAATAATAAATGTTGATTAGTTATTAGATACCTACCTATTTATAAGTACATAATATAGACATAATTATAATGTATTATTTAGTGCTTGTCTAAATAATATGGTATAATTATTATTTATTAGTATTAAATTACAAAACAGATACCTATTAAGACATTTAATACGTTTATTAATGTTTTATTAATTATACCAGTCAAGTTGTTTAAGAAAATTCGAAAATAGAACATTGGATGATTTCATTTGGAAAGTAGTGATCTAAAAAATAGGTATATATTACTTTTATGTAAAATATGTAAATATAAGAGATGGAAAAGTGGTGAAAGCCAATATATATTAGATACACCGAAAATGAATAGAAATAATGGGAAAACATTATCTATATGACTATATTATGATCAGAATAACAAGAAAGTAGGACGAATTATATACATAAACATTTTAAAGAAGTCGAAAACTGAAAATAACAAACTGTCAAACTATTTAATAATGGATTTAAATTATAAAATTATTTTTTAGTTTGAATAGATTCATTTTATCTTTTACGTTTGGCTAAATGATTAATGATTGTATTATTATTTATGGTTATATTTATTTTATTTTATTGTGTTACTATATACATCATCATATATTAAAAACAATTCTTAGTAGAGCTGTTTTTACCGTTTTTTTTTTCAAATTCAAATTTAAACAATTTAAAAAGTTAAGGTATTTAAGAATTTAGTTAACATACAATTTTTCAAGAAATATTTTTAGAAATTTCAAATAACCCACAAGGCCATAACGGTAAAACATATAAAACTTTTTCCGATCCAATCATCTATATACTTCTCTCAAAATTGTCAATTGTGTGATAATTGAATAGGTAGGTATAATAATTTGCAATTTAAAATATTTTACATACTTTAAAATGAATAGGTAATGAAATTAATATTTGACTACCTATGATGAATTTCGATACAAATATTATATGAATTAAAAAATGAAATAGGTAGTTTTTACTAACTTCTACTATAGAATTTAAATTGCAATTATGAATTCTTATTAAGACCACTAAATAGTGATTAGGTACTAGGAAATAAGGCAGTGAAGTTGTCGCTATAGATAATAGGTATTTTTAATATTGTAAAGCAAAAATAAAATTAATTATATTATGTATAGTGTACTATACACAAATTTATATAAAAAAAATTTGAATAGATTTCAAATAATTCTTGGGAAGGGGACGTCAGTCCTCTCAGCATGTATTTACGTATTAGGTAGTAATTACTAATCATAATCAAATTACATTTCATAAATGTACATAATAATTAATAGTAAAACATATTTACAGGATTAACTATGTATTTTACAAGAGTGGCATGTGGGTTTACCCTATTCTTGCAAAACTGAACTTGCCATTGCGAGTGATGTTCTTCACGGGAACCTTTTTATATGCTCCAATTACCTATCTAGTTGGTGAATATTTTAATAATACCTACTGGGGAATTCATCCTTCAAATGTGAGTTTATGTAAAAATTATATGATTTGTTGCTATGATCATAATATAGTGTACAGTAATATAAATTATTAATTATTAGTAGGTTAATATACGAAATACTGATATTTGATATTCTTATATTATTGCAGTATTGCTGTCCGAATATATATGAATATCTAACAATGAATAACAATTGTTGTATTTATGTATATTTTTGTTACAGAAATCAAATACACCGAAGAAAGAATAAAACAATTAAAATATTAATATGGCATTATACTCAATATTGTATGTTTAATGTTGTGCCAAAATGTCCAGATTTAGGTATTTAGGTACCTATAAATCCTATGTATGCGTTTAATTTTTATTTGCATAAAGTATATCAAAATTTGATCTTTTATTATGGGTACCTATAGATAAATTATAATATTATAAGTATATACTACATACAACACAATATACTATATAATATAACGTGTTATGGAGGTATTAACTTTGGACTTTTGTCAATTAAGTTATTTGTCGACAGCGAACACTTTTGCAGCAATTAGCTATATAGGTACATACTTCGTGCTTAATATTTCTATACGGCGTATTGTGCCCACGTGGTAATAATATTCATAGTACCTATAAATGTATAATATTAAATATTAATTAATTGTTAAACAATTAACAATCGGATGCCATGAATAACACAATAGCGGAGCTATGAATAACACAATAGCACTAAAATAACGGGCAATGGCCTATTGCATTGTAGTACAATATGCAGGAAGTAGTTAGCACTGTTAGTAGTATCTACCTACCGATGCCATAGAATCTATGAATGTATGACAGTCATACGCGTAATTGCCGTAATTGGTTTCGTAATATGTAAACTTTCAAACGTATACAATTACGATTTTTTTTTTTATTTTTTACAGCAGACTGTTCGTGTAAAAATGAAAGTCTACCTTAATCAATACGGTTTTTCAACATTTATTTAAAATAAAAAATATATGTGTTGGAAAAATTAAATCGTAGGTATATGCGAACACGAGTGCGAGGAAGTGTTATAAATTATTTAATATATTAGGTAAATAGGCACCAGTTAGGCGACATTTAACATATAACGTTTTGGTTATAGTTGGGGGATACTACTCATTACTCTCGCAAAATAAATCAGAAGGTGAACCTATATCGTATATTTTAATATGCTATCGACTGTCGAGACCCATATATTAAACATTTACAAAACAGTATAACCTTCGATTAACGTTTAATGGTTTACAATTTTACTTTCGACAATAATATTTCAACGCAAAATAATGCGTAATAACGATGGCTTAATATTTATTTATGTAACTTGTTATTAAATTATAATAACCGCGCGCCGGACACGACGTGGCTGTGGCAATTCGTAACTTGTATTCCGGCCACTACGAGTGCTATGGGAACGCCGCACAGCTGCTGCAGTACGGTCCGGAGTCGTCGCGCTACGGTCGTCGTCGCCGTCGCTCACTCGCTGCTCATCCGGTTGTTTGACATTCCGCGCGACCAGGTTACCGGCTTGCCGCATCAACAATAACTATACCACTACCGACAATTACCGACTTATCTGCTTATCCGTCTCGTCGTGCGTCCACGGATTGATTAATTCTATTGTTTTATCATTATAGACAATATTACGAACTATAAATACGGAGCCGGTTCCAAATTGATATTCGTTGTTATACGCTATAGGAGGACGTCGTCCCGTTTGCAACCGATTGGCTTTGAATTGTTTATGTTACCCGGCTGTGAAATTCCGAGTATACCTACGCGGGCAATGGTGTTTCGAGTGTTTTGAAATTTGAACAGTAGTAGGTACTGTATCGACTGGGTATTATTGCTAATCGATCCGCGTTCAGGGCCTACAATAGTGGCCTACTACTAAGCAATGACTAAATAAATTAACGCAGTGGTGCAGTACACCGATGGGACACTGTTGTTATTATTATGCGTAACCGAGAAACGGGTTACCAAATTAAAACAGTTCCGTCGCGTACTATAATTTCGTGATGATGACACCGTTATTAGTCCCATGACATTCATGTGAGTTTTTTTAACGTTCATAGAAAAATTTGCCATTTTCCTTTCTATATTGCCCGGCGCCCGCCGTCATAATGGCGAGCGTTGCGCAAATTCCACAAGGCTGCTAATCCCCGTCGTCTGCCCAATAATATTATGACGTGTGCCATCGTAATTATTAATTTTTATCGCGACACTTCGGCACCTCTTATATGATCATATTATAACGATTGTCGATGTTGTCTGATCTCAGGATGTCAAACAGTAATAATACATCGCCCAGCCGTATTCCAAAGCCGAATTGGTTGCGGCATTCGAATAAGACACCGAAGATCCAAAGACATCAAAGTCTAGTGAGTGAAAAACCGTTTTTCACATTTATATTAACTACTATAGGTATAATATAAATAAAGTACCTACATACACCTCCCAAAGAAAGGTTTCTAATACTATTGAAATTTATTCACACATACTCTGAGACTTTTGTCAATTTATAATAATACATAATATTACATTATATTTTTGGTGTAAATATATATTAAGAGTGCCTGTGCCTCCAAGAGGAGTGCTTCTCCATAAGTTATTTTTTTCCTGTCAATTAAATATATATATATTATTAAAAATTCATTTTTTATTGTAGGTACCCACTTAAATATTTACAGTTTTGTATTTTTTTCAAAATAATATGATATAATATACTAAATAGATATTTTATAGAATAAGACGTTACGTTTTAGGTAGGATAATCACATGGATAAAAATAATCAAATAAAATACCAAAATTAATGTTATAGTATCAATGATAAGTAAATTATTATTAATAACATTATTATACATATATTATATCAATAGTTATATCAAATACACAAATTAGATAAGTAATTGAAAAAGAAAAAATTTTATCAGAAGTTCTTTGATTTTTCTTTTTATTATCTAATAAACATAAAGAAATATTATTATTTATAATAATTGGTATTTTTTTGTTCAATAATAATTTTTTTTTATAAATCAATTTTATCCTTTGAATAAGATTAAAATATCTATTTTACCTACTCATGTATTTGGTTTCTTTATAGTGTTCTGACAATTAAACTGGCATCCAATTAAATTTATGCAAAAGATAATAAAAAAAAAAAAACTTAATCAATAATAAAGCAAATTAATAATCATAATGACATTATAAATGATTTATATTAAATTAATGTTAATAGATACTGCCAGTGGAAAAATTAGGTTATTTAAGGCACATATTTTTATAATGGATATTTTTCTTAAGATAACTAATACACATCAAAATAACCGCCTATATGATGATATATACTATTAAACAATAAATTACAAAACAATATGATAATAATGTAATAGTATTTCATTTTTATACAATATTTTATTTAAAAAATTGTTTTTTCTTTTGTCTACTATAGTCGACAATTGTTAAAAATGTTTCACCAACTTGACAGTTTTTAACATTTTAACATGCTAGACCACTATTGAAATAAGTCAACTTTTTTAAAATATTTGGCGAATAAGCACATCTTTCTGTATATTATATATATATAAATTGATGTTTGTTAACTAGAGATTTAAAAACTACTTGGCCATTTTCAATAAAAATTATATCAATAGATTTCTTGAAATATGGAGGGTATTTATAGCATATTTTCAACCCCTATGGATAATTGAAAGGTAGTTTATACATTCATTTAATTTTCAGCTCATGAAAATAAAAAATTGTTTTGTTTATTTTTAGGATTACTATTGGTTACATATATTATTATGAATATTAGAAATATTGCAAAAATATTTTTTACAAATAAATTTATAAAATCAAACCTTTGGCACGGGCAACACTGGGACAGCTAGTTATAATGTAGGCACTAAATTTAATGTATTATTAAACCTTAATAAATGAATTTTAAAACCATAAAAATGCAAAAAAAAAGAAAATAAGTTATTAGTTGTAAGGGCGGGAGTCTGGAAACTAAAGATACAATTTTGGGTTCATACTCAACTCCCATGTTGTATATAGTATTGTGCAAAAGTTTATCCTAAAATAATATTTGTCTGTTATTTGAGTTCTGAAACTCTGACGATTTGAACATCAAACACAGAGTCCATAGGTAAATAGAATAGTGAAATTGTAAACGCACTAATAAGAGTCAAGAGTCAAGGTAATACTGTGGTACAGGATCAGTTATAATAAATAAATATATCTACTATATAAAATCAAAGGCCTAAAATGGATGACCCTTATGCAAATCCACTATTTTAGAATTTTTATTAATAGATTCAGCAAAATGTAGTGTTATAGGCTACTTTTTATAACTTACTTTTTATGTTTTAATTCATTAATTTTGAATGTAGTTGACTCATGAAAAACTATCATTGTTTGCAATTGTATTCCAACAAAGAGAAGTTCTATGGAATTGAGTTCTATCTGTATATCTACAATTTACCAATTTTTTTTAGTATGTCACTGTTTATTTGCAGTCTTGTCAAATTGTTTTGATCAACCCTATGTTGTTTGCTACATTTTTATATTTATGTCTTCTACTATTAATTTAAAAATTGGTATAATATTTTCATAAATTGACTGACTTAAACTTTTATTTATTTAATATTTGATTATTATTTTCAAACTAAATACATTTTTTTTTACTTAAGTATCAAAACATACCAATTTATCATATTTCTGTGTAGATAATTAGATTTACTTAATAAATAGCATCATAAAGTTGCTTTTTTAATGCCTGGCTATAAAGGTATACAAGATAAAGATAAAGATATACAATTGATGGTTTGACAAAAGTTATAAATAATAATATTATGTATTTATTTTTGTTTATTTGTAGGGATGCATTAGTTACATATTATGTTACTAATATGATTAATATAGAAATATTGCATTTATATTTTTTACAAAAAAATATAAAATAAACAAATCTTTGGCACAGGCAACACTGGGCGTGACAACTAGTTTTATATTTATTATATTATATACTTAAATATATATTGAACTGCCTGTTTGTTAGATTTCTGTTCAAGACTATTATTTGGATAGTTTCTAATAAATAACATTTAATTATTTAAATTGATTATAAATTATAATAAATTGTTATCTAGATAAAATTTTATCCGATTTTGGTTGTTATAAATCAACAGATTACTGTACAATAAGTTTTAAATATTTGTAAAACCAGATAAATCATATATTTATTATGCTATTTATGTGAAATTCTATTTTTAAAATGTTCTGAAATATGGTTTTAGAAAATAATGTTCTGGACATTGGAATGTTACCAATTGTAAGGTCACAATGATAGTCAGAATTTAAGAATTTTAGTTTGGAAGAGAAACTGTTTTACTAAGCTTGTGAAAGCCTAATATACACAATTATTACTATAAAGAATAAAATTTAATGTAAAAACAAAAGGAACTTTAAATTCATACATGAAAATTAATATTTAATTTAATCAAGAGACTATTTCAAATGAACACAATATTTGTTACTTATAAAGTGAACCGTACATATTATTTTATTATTATAAATATAGAAAGTTAAGTCCATAAATAGAATACTGTACTAAATATTCCCTATTCTTATATATTAATATTAATAATAATAATAATGTTGGTATAAATTTATATTTTCATTTAGTATCTATACATGCACTAAATGCACTATATTTGATAAATATATTAAAACATATATATTAATCTATTCAACTGATTAATTTATGTTATAAACTAAGTTATTTTTTTTTAATATTATTTTTAGCAAACTTTAAATACATATGAAAAAGATGATGATTGTGCATCAGAAAAAAGTTTTGGCAGTACAACCAGCAGTCAATGTGATAATGGTCATTCTATGTTTGCCTTTAATGGCACCACATATTCCAGTCGCAAAAAGGCTTATTTACACTATTGTCCCTCAAACATAGGTAGCGAAGAGTATCTTACTCCTACACAGAGATCTAGTCGAACTATCAGAAATCTTAGAGTAAACATAATCATTTTAATTATATTATATTCAATAATGGTAATAGTTATTGAATAATTTAGAGATTGCTAAATGATGCTCACAGTGAACTCAATGATAAAGATACAGAAATTGATCAGCTTAAAAGAGAAAATATTGAACTTAAAGTAAAATGTGGATATGAAGCTGCTAACAATTCAATCGCAGAAGGTAATGAAGATGAAGACACTGCTAGATACATACCCAGCAAAGAGCAAACCCCTGAACCAGATTCAACGTAATTATTCTTTTGAATAGATGTTATTGAACTTTTTTAATTGATCTTTCTATTTCTCATTTTAGTAAAATTTCAAGAAGTTTTTTAAATCCATCACCGTCACCAGCAGATTCAGGTCATGGTGATGAATATGATGAAGCTAAGAAATTACGTCAAGCTTATGACGAGTTACGTGAGAAACATAATGATAAGATTGAAGAACTATTGAAACGCTTAGGAGAACTTAATGAAAAGTAAGAGTTGTTATTTCTAACATATTTATTATTAAGTAATAATGCAAACAGAGCATTTCATATTATATTTTACAAAACATAAATATAATTCTGCTTTTTATTTATTAGATTTTTATCAAATTTTGAATCAAAGAGGTTATTTTTGTTATAATTCCAGTCATGCTTAGTTCCCATATAATTATATTTACAAGAATGATATCAAAATAGTTATATTATATTGCAAAACAACCTACATTTTTTACAAATTTAATGACAAAGCCAGAATTAACAAAGAATGAAATAATTTGATTTATAGTAGTAAAGTTAAGGGTGTTTAGGACAGAATATGATAAAAAAAATTGATTTTCACTATAAAGGTTAAATTTAAGACAAAGATATTTTGGTTTATCAAGAAGAAAATAACTAGTGTAGATTCTAGTATGTATATATTCTTAATTAAATATAACATTTAAGAACAAAACAACTAAATTCTGCCCAAGTTATTATTTTTATTTTTATTATATACAAAAATAATAAAATACCAAATTTGTAATGTGATATACATTTTAGATATTATGGATTAAAACCATTACTTGATGAAGCATATATCAGAATTAAGGAACTTGAAAGGGAAAATGATTTCCTCAAATGGTCTAAAACTGTACAAGATAATACTATAACTACTATTGATCAAAATTCTATTGATCACATGAAGAAGACTTTTTGCGATGTTCTTACTCAGACTCAATCAGTATTAAAATTAGATAAGGTTTATTTTACCGAAAAAAAAAAATATACTATTTATTAATATATTTTACTTATATATGATATGGATGTTTAGAAGACTGAAACTGATCAAACACATCAAAATTTCCATGGTGCTATTACACAAGGTACTCAAAACTCCTTACCCAAATCCGATTCAGACAAAAATTATGTAATTCCAACACAAACTCAACAAACTGTATGTCGAAAAAAGGTTTATTATTTATTGATTTTTTCAGCATTTATATATTATTATTATGTGTATTTATATACTGATATACTTAGGATACTGAGACTAATGGTCAGGAAGTTGAAGACTGTGTTGATGAACTGAGTAATGTTAAGTTGCAACTAAAAAAAACCAAAGTAAGATAATATACTTTGTGTTGATATTTTACTTTACTATATTACATTCTATTCAAATGTTCTAAATTCTAACCTTCTCCTGTGTTTGTGTTCACTAACATGTAGCAATTTAATTTTACAAATTTATTACTGTACACGTTTGTCTTGAGTAAACATTTATTTGTTTAGAATCTTTTTAGAATATGTTTAAAATTTAGGGACGTAGCCAAAGTGTTGGTGGCGCTTTGTTATCCGGACCTGAGGCCATTGCCCTTTGGATGATCGGCACAAAAAAGGTTCGTCTCTCAGATCCCCTCTTATGCGCAAATTTATTGGCATTTTAATTTTGATACGCATGGGAGTTTAAACGAGTTGTACATTGATCTATACTGGATTGGATTTCTACAATAAATTATTTTTGATTTTATTACTATTGTCTATTGTTTATTGTTATTTGGCAAATAGTTGGTGAATAGGAGATATAGGACAACAATAGGTTTATTCAATGGCATAAATTATTTCATAATGAATTTTATTTAAGGAATATAATATATAATACAAAATTCATGTATTTTTTGGTTTTTATTATTAAAAATACACATTAATCTTTTAATTATGAGTTATTTAACTATGACAATACATAAGAAAATGTAATTATCAAAATTTCACTACTTCAATTTTCAGTTGTGTTATTGTACATAATATTAATTTTTTTATATGAAACTAAATAATTCAATTTTTGTAAACTGAAGTATTTTTGTTATTTTATGTAATATGCATTATAAAAAAAAGTTTACACTTAACTGTGTTTTTTCCAGTACAATTCTTTACTTCTTTCTTGTTGTGATAACATTAAAGCAATAGACAATTGATTATAAACATTTTTGGCAATGACAAGTAGTTCATCTATATATAAAAAACAGGATATTTTTTTATTGTTATCTATAGATTTCTTTGTGTAAAAAATATATCGAATAGATGAAATATTTGTAGATTAATTCATAATTGATAGCTTTATTTGCTCAGGTGAAATATACTTTATGCATTACTTCTGTTATTATCCTGTCCCATTAGTAAATAAACATAATGTATGGTTTTTGTTTATGTATGTTTTTTTTTTGTTTTTATGTAGATAAACACAATATTGTAGAAAAGTGTGTACATAACTATTACTGCACTGGCTTATCCTGGTCATGGCCAACTGGAGTTGACTAATAGCTTTGCAAAAGTGTCTACTATTAACTTTATCTATTTAAAAAAAAATCTTTTTTCATGGTTTGTTTTACAGGCAATGTATGAAATTATTCTCCAACAACAATTGGAACAACAACGTCAACGTCCATTACATGACGCTGAAATGACACTGCAATTCTTAAAATCAGCATTTTACTATTATCTTACTGATCCCTCGAATACCACTGGACATTTAAATGCTATATTAAGCATACTTCGGTATTCAGATTCTGAAAAAAAAATAATTGAAAGAAATCAAGCATGGAAATAACATTGTTTTTAAAAATATTTAAATTATTTGTAATTATTGTCCAATATGAATTTAACTGAAGAAATTATTTTTCTCTGTAAACTATAAATATTTAATTTTAAAATAAGTTTCCTAATTAGTTTGTATTTCTTGGTTTTCTGTTCTATTCTCATTTTATTTTATTAATTATTTTTAAATATTATAGTATCAGTATTATGATTTTTGGTAGGGATTTTGTGAGATTTATTAGATTATTATTTTATGTTTAAAAAAAAAAAGTTTGATGTTTATCTTTTACTATTTTTTGGTTCCCGCTTAAATTTTTCTCGTAATATTAAGTATACACTGTATTTATAATAATTTTTAATCAATTCAGATCAGCTGCTTTGCTTTAAGACATTATTGTATTATTTTAGTATGACTTCATCACGGTATACATTACATTTTTGTGCAGTATGTTGTCAATGTAAGAGGTAATAACGTATCAGTATTGTGATAAAGTTAAAGTTTGATTAATAAATGAATTATTATACAAAAAGGGTATTTTTTTTTAATTTTTAGGAGATTGTATAATATTTTCTTTGCTGTGTGCTAAATATAAGTTTATGTCAAAACAATGTATTGACAATTTATCGAACACACTGAATCAAATATTTGCTCAAATACTAAAAAGTTTTGGAAATTTGTTAGAAAGAATAAGTCAAGCCAGATTATTCCAAAAATAGTTAATCTGAATGGGGTTACCAGCATTAACGATAAAGAGGTAACCAACCTCTTTTCAAAACATTTTAGCTCTGTTTATACTAAGCCCAAAATTGAGAATAATCCATCAGTTTCTCCTCACTTATTTCATGATCTACCATCCAATTGCTTTTTTGTTACTGAAGTTGAATCGAGGCTAACTAAATTGTGTGGTAACCTTAGATCATATACTATGGATGGGGCCACGGCATATTATATCCATATAAAAAGTTGTTGCCGATATCAGCGACGAGTCTCTTGATTAGGTGCTTGATCTATGCATGTGTACAGTTACTCGTCGCATGTTTATCATCTGAATCATTAATGAATAATGATATAATCTGTATAAGATAATATAATACAGGGGTCACAAATAAAATTTACGATTACAAATTATTTGTATACAGGTCACGAATTAAGATAGTGTGAATTAGAAACTGTGGATTATAAGTTATAATAGTAGATACCTTGTTGACTTAGTAAACCTAACAGTAATGAATTTAAATAAACTAAATTTGATATAACTTTAGTACCATACATTTTTGCTTAAAATGAAATAAAGAATTTATATTAAATTAATTGTGGTCCGTAAAAAATGTTATATTTTTTTTGCTCTTGACATCAAAAAGGTTGCTGACCCCTAATATAATATAATATATATATGATAAATAGTGAACTTAGAACCTTTGTAAAAAAAAAATTCTTTGACTTGAGAACTCAACGAATTATTCTGTATTTATATTGTTTTTATTTATTTATAGTGAAATAATCGTTATAATAAAGATTTCTAAAGAAATAAATGTTTTTAAAAATATTTAAATTTCCAAAGATCCAGTACAACGAAATTATACAAAATTGATTTTATTTAAAAATTAGTAGTTATATTTTGCATTGATATTATTAATATTATTGTTATTATAAATGGCATTCGCTGACTGTACCTATTATTTTATAATAAATAAAACAAGTTATGTTAAAAGTTAAAAATAATTATTTTAATTATTTTGATTTGTATACTGTATTATTTATAATAAAAATTAAAACACCATTTATAAACGAAATTTCGTTATTTAGATTTTTGATATCAAAATTCAAAACATTGGTTGAATAACTGATTCCCCAGCTAGTAAATATGTGACGAGTAACTTCTCGCATGAGCATATCGAGCGAGCACCTAATCAAGAGACTCGTCGATAATAACGGCAACAAAAAAATACGCTGTGGCTCCATCCACAGTATATGATCTAAGGTGGTGACAAATCAATGGGTCCTGACGATCTATCAGGTGAATTTTTATACATGTTACGTTTGTTATTGTCATTTCCATTACGGCTTGTTTTTCGAAAATCAGTGGATGAAGGTATCTATTTTAATTTATTAAAGCTTAGCACAGTTACTCCGGTACTAAAGTCCGACAATAGTTCCAATATTACAAACCATAGGCCTATATCGACATTAAGCCGTACAAATTCTACACCTCTTGATTGTGTTTGTTAAATGAGCCCATTGTAGAGGACTTTCTATAAAAAGGGCCCAGGACAGACCCATGTGGAACTCCATTCGTTTTTGTCGTTGTCGTCGATCCGTTTCTCGTCGACATCAGTCTATGTGCATTAAAATAGTCGTCCAGAAATTCTTAATAAGTATGTTGAAATGCCTTTTCCCACTGCGGTGTCAAAGAATATTTTCTCACGAAGCAGAGTTAAAAGCATTTTTGACATGGAAAGTCAAGAAGCAAATTTTAAGTCTTACCATCTTCATCAACGATCGTCATCAGACGCTGGATAGCGTTTATTGTTGAGCACCTCTCCCTGAAGCCAAATTGGCACTTAGCCAGATCGTCATTCCCGGACATCTCTCTAATCTGGTGTTCTATAATTTTTTCTTGAGAAACTTGTCGGCAGAATCCAAAAGGTACAACGGGCTGGCTATATGTTATATGATCTTATCCTGACAGATATATCCAGTCAACATTCCAGAGTTATAAGCGAAAATAGAAGTTTTTAACAGAAAAACAATTTAAATTTATGGAAGCCCATATTTTGTAGAATTATGTAAAAGTCCAACATTTTATATCTGCAATAATTTTTGAAGAAATCGTTAAAAATATTGAATTGCACTAAAATTGCCTATACAAAACACCTTAAAAATTGTCTAATTTAATATAATTAAGTAAAAAATGTGTTTTCTTTACTTCAAGTTAATTATAAAATAAAAATAGTTTTATATGTTTCTACATTTAACTATAAAGAATTATATTGTATTACTTTCTACTAATATTATCGTATTTTAATTTTTTTATAATTATTAAAAAAATCTTAAATTTGCCTACATAAACCCCTTGTATACGATAGGTAGTTGAATAACTAATATATTTATACTATTAATTAATTAGGGGAAATACATTAGAATATTTTTCTAAGTACATTATTACATTAATTGGATTTTGACTCAAAATGTTGTCTTTAACATATAGTACAGTTGTTGGTTTATAACAGATAATGCTATAGGTACTAATACTGTATGAGCAACTATTGGCGGAAAAAACTAATTTTTTAAAATATATTTCTTCACTGGAATCACATTAGAAATTAATTTTTGTATTAAATTACACAATATTTTGCAAGTTTTTATTAAACAAGCAATTCTGAGCAAAAAAATATACAAACAACATGTTTTCATCAGATCAATTTAATTATAAATATAAAATTACTGTTGGACAATCTATTATATAGTTATTGAATAATACAATTCAACACAAAACACGTGGCTTGCTATTTTAAAATGACGTTCAAACATATTATAAGTACAAAGTGTCTAATTATAAATAATTTAACCAAATTTCACTAGGGATTGCTAGCATCCTCTAATTGCGCCAACGACTATCTCGAGTAAAGCCTGCGTGTGTGCGTTACACACGTTTCACCAATTTTGAAATATCTAAAACCGTAAACTTTGTTCATTGCTTTTTTTTTATCGTAGATGCCTATTCACCGTACTCGTGCAAACAATATTCACTGTACTCGTGCAAACAATATATATATATATAGGTACTGCACCGTATGAAAAACCCGTACGAATATACAGCAAGTGCATTCCACACAATTACACAAACATAAGTAATAATGGTACCTATGTACGTAAGTATAATATTCACATGTTGTCGTGTTAAGTGTATACCTATATAGTGTGTGCACTACTTTTTTTTTCGTTTCCACATACACATTTTCAGTGATATTGCCTACAACCTACGGTCATAATGAAAGAATAAACTAAATAAAAAAACATTTCGTCACGACTAAAAAAAAAAAAATAAAAAAATAAAAAAAAATAAAAAGTAAACGAATATTTAATCTATACAGTGTATTATTAAATACCTATACAGAAAGTCTCACTATATGTTTGTGTCTGCGTATTGATAATTTTTCTTACCGAATATATGTTTGATATACTTTTACTACATATATGTTTTTAGAAAATGCATTGTAATGCACATCAAAAACTTTAGAAACACAATTAATTAATAGGATTTGAGGATTTTGGTCAATATAAGCTAAAATATGTTAAAAAGTTTAATTTAAAATATATAACAACTTAGTTAGATATAAGTACTTTGCACGTTTAAAAATATAGAACTAATTAAATTTAAAAGTTGAATCTCTAATTTTTTTTGAGTATTTCAATAATTATACATGTAAATGTTAAACTTTCGGTTGATGGCGAGATGAAGATAGTATTCATGTATTATATAGTATATAGTGGATTGACGCAGTGGTTCGCCCTGTATGTATGCCCCTCAGTGCATCGATCTTAAATCAAATTAAATGCTTAAACGTTTTTTTTTATTCAAACGTACATCTATTATGATTTATAGAGAATTATAAATATATATATTTAAATGAAGTATTGTCATGGTACATTTTTTTCCTTATTTCTATCAAAACAGCATAACGAAGGTCAAAATATGTTTTCTTTATTAATATTTTTAAGAAATCTAATTGTGTTGTGTGAATGACAATGGATATATGATATGGGTGGTATAATATATAATATCATACAATAAAATAACTTAAAAAATGACCTCTAAGTCTCTACTACAGATGTCAGTGATCGCCATTACACCGCGATACGTCATATTTATTTAAGTCCTCAACATGTCTAAAATATTAGTCAGAATTTGCAGATTTTAAATTCTGAAAGGAGTAATAAATATTAAATGTATTGATTTGATAATTATGCATTATGAATAACTTAAGACGTTTTTGCATTAAGATGTCGAATACATGTATGTGCATTTATGAACTAAAAAATAGCTTAATATGCTTAGACAATTTAAAAAATATGCACTTAAAATTAACAAGTTAATTTATATACAACACATTGTATGAATAAATAAGTAAAAAAAATCTTTCATTGCATTAATCACCTAGGTAATAAGACATTATAACTTACATGGTTTAATAAAGAGAGTTAAATTGAATATATATAGTTTATTTCAAATATCCAATAATGAATCTGCAGCAATTTGGTGATATTAAGTTTTACGTATATATAGTTCAATGTATATTCTACATTTTGGCCATTTAAGTACCAACGAGCTACTACCAATCTAATTTCTATTCTTCTTATTCGAATATCGAATTCCTGCGATGATTATAAAAATATGCGATCATTTGTACATAATACATATAAAATACACTTAAAATGTTTTTTTTTTATGTTGTCATAAAAATAATATAGCATAATGCGTAATATACAGAGAGAGGCGAGAGAGTAACTAGATTGTAACCATAACGGCGTTACATTTTCGTGTATTAGGTACCATTATTTAATTATTTTTATATTTAACAAACAATACTAATTTTAAATTTCTCATTAGTTTTGTCATTTTCACGTGTTAATTATTTAAAACAAAATTTTTTTTTCAACTTATTGCGTAGGTACCGTGTGTTTTTATTTAACAACATTTTGTATAATACGTCATGCAATTATAATACAATTAGAACGTTTATTCTTATTATAGTTATTACTGCTAATAAAGTGACATATCTATATAGTGTTATATGTTTAACGCTTAATACGAATATGACGTGTGACATTGCGACCATGTACAATGTACCATAATAATAGTATGTCCATATACACATGTGTCTATTGAACTACATATGTAATTTGTCTTATTAATATTATTATTGAAAAAGTAATGTCGTTTTTACTCCAAGTCGGAATAAACGAAGAACACCGCAAGGTAAATACACGGTGTATACGCGGTTTATTGTGATTACAGGTACCTAATAGGTAATAGGTATACGTAACAATACATAATAATAATATATTATTATTATTATTGTAGCTGGCCATCTAGGCGCGTGTTGGAGGTACGCAGGTTAGGCGAGACGATTTTCCTATGGTTCGCGAGTTGGACGACCTAACCGCTACGGCGATGACGATTTTTGGGTCAAGGCCGTCCCGACTGCAGGTATGTGCCACCGGCGGCGGCAAATTGTCGAGGAGGGAAAATGACCAAACCGACTATGGAAACCGGTGCACCTTTCACGACGAAAAAAGAAAACTATCACGATAATGTTACATTTCGGTGCAATGCCCCGCAGCACTCACGAATGCGATCAAAACCGTGTGGACGTTTCGACGGCGATGGGCCTTTAACGGCCCTATAAATTACAAATATAAACGCAGCATGTTCCCGAAAATCGGCACTTACACTGCAGACGAGCACAAACCTGAACGACAACACGACATTCTCGAGTTGTATATCATTGCCAACCAGCGGTAATACTGATGGCAGTGGCGTGCCCATACAAGATTTTGGTGCTGTACGTAGGTCAGCCACTCAACCCAGCTCACGAGAGACCACCTAGCTGTGTGTAGGAAACTGTAACTATAAATCCAAAACCGATTGCTTCGCTCGCTATTTACTTCATTTATTCCGTATTTCGATAAAACATATAATTAATCACACACAAAACAAAATATGTAAATTTTAAAAAAATGTTATTAATTGTATTTGAAATTGACAGATAACCCACATTGTTTAAAGTTTAAATTTTAAACAATTTCAACGGTCAGTTTTGTATAAAACTGTAAATGCTACTTGTTCGTCCTTTCTAATATTAAATACTAAATAGAACAAAAAAATAATAATGTTAACGACTTTACACCTTTTTGTCAATTTAAGGTATAATTTATTTTAAAATAAATTAGTATAAATAGATTGGTACAGTAAAAAATAAAAATGAACTAAAATAATTTTCTTTGATTTTTCATTTGAAAAAATATAGTGATTACTTTATTACAATTAATTATTTAAGGTATCTATGGCACATTCAATGTTTAATATTGTTAAATTGATTGGTGTTCTTCAGTTATCGTCAAACAAAGGTAAATCTTGAGAAGTTTAAGTTCGCTTTAATGTTTTTTTGCTGCAGTTGCACTGTAGTTGGGTGTAATTACATACTATTTAGTGTCAATAGGTATAAGCATATGACTCAAGGACCAATAAATTACATCTGTAATAATAATATTTTACTATATTAATTATATATTATGATAATTTATTGATTTTATCATAAGTTGAAGAATTATCTACGGAATACGAAAAACCGCATGCAAATCCAGCTGGTAGTTTTTGAGTTTATCCAGGACGAAATAAAGGCTTATTGTTTTATAAATAATAAAAATAAGTATATATAATATAGATAAGATTAATCTCGCTAAAAACGGAATTTAATGATGCAAAAAAGTGTTTACTTTCATAGTTGTTAAACTTGGTTTTGGATTGATGACTCAAAACTTTTTATCACCTCGATCGCCCTAGAAACTTAATTGGTTATTACTTATTGCAAGTTGTAATAAGTAACAACTATTCCTATATGTTATGCTACTTACAATCATTCTTTTTATCGACGAAGTTTGTGAAAAATTGGCTAGGAATGAGAATCCTCAGGAGTTAATATTGTTTCTCAGATTTAGAAATCAGAAATTTTGAAAATTCGAAAATTGGTTTTATAATAAATACTAATAAATATTCATGACATGCGATGATAGTCTTTATTACTTCAAAACGTATATAATTGACAGAAAACTTTACCTAAAACCATGAAATTCGAAGTTGGAATGCTAAATCACGCAATATGATTTTAAAAAAAGATTCTGATAAATATTTGGTTATGGATCTTATTATTTTTAGTCTGAATTGGAAACAACCTACTTTCATCCTACCACCTACCTTATTGAAGGTATAGAAGTGTACAATCCTACATAGATTAGGTAGATATGTGTTCTTATTATGGGTAAAATTGTACATTTGTACGATAGATCGACGATCAAAATTCAAAATACCAATTTATGTCAAAACACTGATTGTAACGTCGACATGTTAAAATAACAAAAGATTAAAATTTTTCTTAAAATAATTTTTGCTTTTGACTTGTTGACATTTTAATCATTTGATATTTTGAACCTGTATTTCAATCGTTACTCGCGTGTACATAAATATAATAGTGAAGATTTTTCAGATATAAAGAATAGTAATAACTATAAAAGTAAGTAAAATCCTAATTTTTAATAGTGTGTTATAATCAATCAAATAAAAAGCACAAACGTAATTTTAGTGAAACCAATTATAGGCGTTTTCCTAATTATTTTTATACATCGAGTGCGTATGAGGTGTTATATTATGTATTAAAGTAATTATCATACGAGTTATTGGGAATAGATGTATTTAATTTTTTTAGATTTAGTCAAAAATTGCTGCATCTACTGTAACTATAGTAATAACAGTGGACAAGGTTACAGTGTTTTACAGCAAATGAGGGGTCATGACCCCCAAAAAAATATCCTCTCACATACCTGCAGTATTATTGGATCTATGTGTGGTGTGTAATCCCAGTGGAGAATAAATTGGTAAATGCCAAAAAACATAAATTTACCTCGTGATGATGATGATAATAATAATGATAAATAATAACACATATACGACGTGGTACAAAGCGATCGGTGCGAGTTACTATTAAGATTAAAAATTATTAAGGAGTAGAACGTTTTTTTAAATTATGACGACATAAGAATATTATTATTTTATAAGTGACGAGGCGGTGACGGCGGCGATTTTTACACGGTTGATTAGCGCTAAAACGGTTTGAACAACGTGCTCGCGACCGAGACACTCGACGGCATATTAACACATCTGGTAGTTGGTACATAAGTGGTAACCCAGGTGGTAACCTACATTATAATATATACTATGCACAATATATATATAGTACAATACACACTATGGTCTGAGGGCTGTGACTTAAGAGGTCACTACGGGTTTATGTTATTTTAATGTGATTTAGGACATAGACATCACATATTATTTTTCATCTATAATCAGTCATCTCAACAATTATTGCGTTTCATAAAATCACAATATACTTTATAATACCTAATTTATATACAACTGGAGGACATGAATACGAGCAATGTTATAATAGACACCGTTTTGTGTATGACTGCACCAATATAACGACAGAACGAAAACGCAATTGTCGCACAACAGCTGCTATGCCATACATAATACTATTTCCATACAGTATAAAGGTAGGTTAGGAAAATGACTTGTCTAGTTAAAATTAATATGCACAGTGAAAATTTACTTCTATTGTTACTCAAAAAAAAAAAAAATTCAACAAATTTGTTTGGACGATACAAAATAAAGAAATTATTTAAACGTCTTAAGCTATCATTATTGTTGTCACATACAGAGTGTAACAGAAAGATAAATAAAAATTAAAAATTAATACAAGTTAAACGTATGAAAATAATTTAAGATGTACTAACGTCTGAAAATTTCCAAAAGTAATATTTTGAAAAAAGTTATTAGGTTTCAAATGAAATTATTCAACAAAAAAAATTATAAATAATTTACTACTTAACCTCTCTATAGTTAAAATTCTTCTTAAAATTAGATTTACAAATTGGCTGTTTTAAATTTTTCCAAAAAAAAATTAATCAAATTAATTTTTTTTATTTTCTGTAAAAAAAAAAAATTAAAAAATATTGATTAGAATTTAAATTTTGTCAGGTCTTTCTGTTACACTCTGTATATTATATTAGGTTTATTTGTTTAAGATGAAACTATAGAAAAGTGACGTACAAATGTGTTTCATAAATCATAGATAATAAGAAGTCATTACATACTAACATCAATCGTATATATCGTTTAAAATATGTTTTTTATAGATAGGTAATAGGCTAGACGATATTATTTAATTATACTTTAAGTATTTATTTGTTTTATAAATATTGTGCTATACATATTTAGTTGTATAGAAAAGAGTATTAATATATAGGTGAGTTTTCGCCTTCTTTGTATGTACTTTTCTAATTCTAATTAAAACTTAGACACTTTAATTTTAAAGAAAGTTGAATTATTGGTTTTCGTTTTAAGTATTTAGTTAAGTCGGGATCAAACTAGGGTCAACTCTATGGCGGTTACAAGGGGAAGCGAAGAGGCAACCCTTTTCTTTCCTTCTTCAGATCGTAATAGTATTGTATGTGGGAAATAATATAAATAATTAGCCTTCAATGTAGGTTAAAGAAAAGGTAATTACATTTTTGAAAATTCGCCCCCTACCTCTTTTAGGTGACTTCTTGATTCTTTACCGGGTCAATTACTCAACTATTATTTTTAATAGGCACTATCCATACTTTATTATTGATCTAAACTGTGTATATATATATTGTGAAAATATTGTATTGGATTTTGTTTCTCAAGTCCCCTTTATCTATTAAACCTTCCTAAAATATAATCGAATACCTACGTGAGAAATTTTATTTTCGCGGTGTATATTATTATTTATTTTTTTACTCGATAATTTATAATATTGTATATGGATGTAAACAGATAAGTATAGGTACCAAACGAACAATGAACACAGCGTGGCGTATTCCTATTCTGACGTTTTGATGTTACGACGAGATAATAACATCATCTTTAGAGATTTAATCGTGCAATTGTGTTTATATTATCATATCAATATTTATGGTTCTTCAAACTCAAAGGTCAGACCACGCAACAGTCAACAGACCGTACTATGTCTGTACTCCGTACAATATAGTATTGTAATATATGATACCTATTTAATAATATAATTTTTTTATAGTATTATAATAATAAAATATTATTGACTGCCAATAATTTCAAATAGTTCGGCGTGTGAATCATATACGTAATTTTTTTTACTTTTTTAATTTATCACAAACTTTTGCTGATAATGTAACGTCAAAACTATTTACCGGTGTAAAATTATAA
The DNA here is from genome assembly GCA_014851325.1 of Pentalonia nigronervosa. NCBI lineage: Eukaryota > Metazoa > Arthropoda > Insecta > Hemiptera > Aphididae > Pentalonia > Pentalonia nigronervosa. The sequence continues at coordinate 70,191 of JACXSJ010000727.1, forward strand.
ACGCTAAACATATTTACAAAATATAATATAAATATATAGATGAAATTAATTACATTAAAAAATAGGTTAAGTAACTTAAGTAGGTTAACGTATAGCACGCTATTTTATATTTTTCCTCTACAAGGAAAATCTATGAATTATAAATACGTTTTTTTATAATGTCGAATATCAATAATACATCTATAGGTAATTTATTATTTTAATACAAATAATAAATAATAAGTAATAAAATGTGAATAAATAACTACGGTAACAAAAATCATGCGAAAAATGGCCTCGAAAAAAAAGATTTCAGCGCAAAAACATATATAAATAAAATATCAAAAGAAAGACAAACGCTGATGAAAAATCATGTAACATATGTGAAACAAAATGACAAGAAATTAATCGACGCTTGACTCGCAACTGCAGACTAACTATACATAGGTACTGCTGAAACTACGTGTATAATCCGAGATTTTCGATTTTTGTTTTCTATCTGACGACAAATAAAAACTGTAAAAAATTTAACGACATCATTAAAGCGATCGTCTATATCGTATCGTGAAAATCGACCGAAAATAAATCGAAAATATCATTGCATTATGTCTTTGTAAAGAGTAGTTTTCTGTGTATTATAAATATTCGCCTAGTGCCCGAATACGAAATCTCGTAAAAATACTTTTACCGTAACCGTGTTTTAATGATGGCAACCGAATAAAGGTGCGAACTGCGTTTGTTCGGCTTTTTCTTTTCTTTCCTCTGGCTATAGCGATTGTTGTTATTGTACTATAAAACTATTTCATTTTATTAACATTTCTGTCGTGAATCTCGTGCTCATAGTCGTGAGTGTTTAATTCCACTCGTAACTTTTGATTTCATTTCACCTTATACAGATACAAATATATACTAGGTATTATCAGCTATGTGCATACGATTACATCGCAGTACACACGAGGCATAGGTATTATATTATTTTAATGTATATACATTTTCGTTTATTATATTTCAATAATAATTATTTGTGCAGTAGACCAGTGACTATGTATAAAAAAAAGTATACGCGTGCATATATTTTCAACATAACCTTATCGTTCTCTTATTATTCCTACATATTTTTTCACCATTATTATATTAATATAATTTGTTAAAGGTCAAAATAATTAAATAATAATACTATAGGTGCTTTGTCGATTGTTGTTTTAAACCATAATTTACGCAACTGCATTATTATAATATGCAGTCTGCAGCATGCACTGCAACACCTATACAATATTATAATGCTGTACAGTATTATTAATAGTCGTATATTTTATGTAGGCACGTAGGTATATACTCTACATCAGCGGTTTTCAGCCTTTTTATATCCGCGTACCACCTACATAGTTTGAACATTTTAACGTACCACTACCGTTAATAATAACCTTTTTTTTTTGCTTATCAAAAATATAAACGCTGTATTACATGACGTATAAAATTTTATTTTATTAGAGACTACAGAATTGATGACAATATAAGAATTTAATGCACCAAGAACCACACCTGTCTCTGGTTATAACTCCACGCTGTCGACATATTATAAGACCAGATTAATATCAAAACAAATAATATTTAATGTCAACAAAAATAGTTCATTCCAATTGTATTCATAAAAGGAGATTTTCTTCGCGTACCACAGGTTGAGAAACGCTGCTCTATATAATATACAATACATATTTTATTTATTATTTACTATAACGATTGTTATTTACTTTTAACGTTTTATATATATGAAATTATAATAATAATAAACTGTTTTAGATATTATCAACATGAAAAAACCGTGTTGGTTTTCATTAGAGATCAGATAACGACGATACAGACGGCGTTATTATAGATTTAACACATATGTTCGTTAAATTATATTTATTCGACCACGTCCACGAACAGTAGAGGTTTTGAAATCGGAATAACGCTCTACGTTTAGTTACACATAATATACGAGCCACACTTACTAACACTTATGTCAAATACTATATTATTGGAGTAATTCAATACATACTACATAAGTAATAACTAAAAGGTAAATAATATTATAGTATAAGACATTGCTACATTGGCACGAACTCCTGGTACCTATCTATCTCAGCAGATACGAGGAGTAGCAGCACCGACGAAAATATGTAAACGTCAAAACTTACATAATATGTTGAATTTAATGACATACATATCATATTTGTTTTCATAATTACTCTAACTGGTTCACAATTTTTAATAACGTGTTAAAAATATAATATAAGTTCATATTATGTGTTATATCAATATATAATGTATATTTTATAATATTATCTATGTCGAATGTAGTGTATGTATAGTTACATTGGTGATTTGATTAGATACAAAATGTTCTAAGAAAAAAAAATACAGAAATTAACGAGTTTTCTTCTAGAAAAATTCGGTTTCTGAATAAATAATAATTTTCAAATGCTAAATCATAGTCTAATATAATAGATAACCACTTTTTTTTTTATTCAATCGTACCTAATTGTTATAAAAATTTGGATTTTCTTAAACATAATAAAATATTATCATGTTATAATGTTTGTAATTGTTGATGTGTGAAGAAGTAGCAAAACTTTCGTCGCCCCTAGCAACTGTAAGATACCTGAAATCGCCACTGGCCGTTGGATATATTATAATCGTATGTTGCGTGTCGCACTTATTATAGCCTACAACAGTGAAAATATATGGTCCAACTCTTTAAGACGTACACAGTAAAAAAATTTCATGTTCTTTATAATATGTACAATAAGATTTTCGTTTTTGATGTTTCCAAAAATTCGCAATAACTTTATAGAAAAAAAGTCTCTATTGGCTAACGAATAGTTCAAAAGTGTATATGACCTACCGACGGAAGGTGATATGTTTTCGTCTAATTTTTGTACGCCCCTATATTCTATATAATGCATAGAGGTAAACCGACTACTGACTAGTATAATATGGCATTAAGTATTAATCATGCGACTGATCGCCAGTTGAAATAAACGAAATCAAAAGGTCAGCTGTTTTTCTTGAGGATGACAATGCTATTTATTATATGTAAAACGGGTACTAGTTGATACCTACTAACTTCGTTGGTAACATATTATAATATTCTATCAGAGTTCGTAATACGTAGATTTATTTAACTGCTATGAGTTTAAAATTTATAAAAAGCAATAAATAACTAGTCAACTAGGTAATAAAAAATGGTAACTAAACATTTTAAAACATTTAAAATCATTTTTAAAAGCTTACATTTATTTCGTTTTACGCATAGCTGTGAAATATAAAATTAAAAAAATTAACTTCATAACATTTATATACTACAATGTGTTCAAAAAGTTTAAAAACTCTTTAATTATTACTGTTTGTATATTTTAATACCTACATAAAGCAATATCTCATATAACACTCCTGCGTGTTTATCAGGTAAAATATTTGATCCCCTCATTAATATAAATCGTATCACCGTTTATCAGTCCGTTTCCATACTTTTTGAACACATTGTACTATATGACTGTGTAATTGATCAGAATATCGAATGTTGGTAGGTGCCTACTTACTTCGTTTATGACTAATAATCGAAATTCGCATAAGTTGTTGAAAATATGTATATAAATATAGGTATATTATAATACAGAAAATTGAAATTAAGGTCTATATTTTATTTTTATTTTTTGTATGCATTATGTGACATGTGTACAATAATACAATATACAGTATACACTATATGCACAATCGAAATCTAAAATTGAGCAAGTTAATGTTAACACAAAGTGTATTTTAGTATACATATATACATAGGTAGCTAAAATACTTATGTCTATTGAATTTGGGTACAAATAGTTTATGCATATAATATTATAATAGTGAGAATTACACAACATCTAATGCAATCTTCAATATGTCTGTAATGTAAAATTTAAATGACCCTGTATAGTCACGTTTTATTTAATAGGTACTGTATTTTTTTTTTTAAATGTATAAATGTCTTTTTTCCAAAATAATGACAACTTATTTAAAGACCGATTGGAAAATTATTCAAATAAAAACAATAATATGATACCATGATAGTTGAAATTATTGTTATTATTTTTGTAATTGGGCAATTTAATACGCCTGTAGTTATTTGTACTCGCTAAAACGTCAAAGAACAACATTACAAATTACATAACAGTTGTTTCATTATATGATTTTTAAGTCATTCGTACCGCCTACGTACTAAAAACCAATCTTAAATCTGTGTAATATGCTCGTATGAAAAGTTGACATAAATAAAATAATAAATGCTGCATTTGTCGTTTTATTAATAATGATACTCTATACATTCTACAGTCTACATCTTATATCCAATACCATGTTTGTGTGGCGCCTCTGTAATGCCTATGTAATAATAATTTAAAATATCGCTTATCGTTTGATTGATTTTATTCGGCTTTTTCGTTTTTACTTTCTTTTAAATTTTAATAGGTGTATCGATATTACGATATGCGCCTATAGCTACTTGCCTACATAATAAAGCATGATATTTCCATCCATACGGTGTCGCTCAATCTAATTACTAGGCGAGCTATCGCTAAATATTGAAAATAAGAAATGAAGAATATTCAAAGAAAAATATTTAATAACACCGAGTTATTAAGAAACATACATTTTAAATATGTCTCTTTTTGGTCACTTTTGTGATTAAGTTTAGTCAGTAAGTCACTTTTTTTTTAAATAGCTTTTTAACCACTTCCAGCTTTGATGATACCTATTAATATTTATCAATATTAACAATTTGTGCAAAACAAAAAAACCATTACATTTTTACTTATAGAGGAGTTGGTAGGTTGGTAAAATAATGTCTTTCTACATCTAATAAATATGCCTTGGGCGCCACTGCATCCGTATGTCCGAATTCATCGGTTAGACTGCAGATGCAAAAATACTGTACGGCCGGTGGCATACTATATATAAATATATGCTAGTGATTAGTATGTTAATTGATACCTATAAATATGTAGGTACTTTCCTAGTACATCTATAATATTGTAGTTGAATTGGTAACATTTTTTTACCTTTGTTTTATTTCAATCCCAGGATTGGATAAATGACTGATACCTACTTAATTCATTATTTTATTATCTCCAGAAAATATAATGAAGTCAATTCCTTTCGCATTCTACATTGCGGTTGATGAACCATTTCTTGAGAGATGTCCAAGCTGCCTTTACTGAGTACTTATATTGCTGTTAGATCTGATACAGAGATGGACAATAGCGGTTACTGCTTCCCTCCTTTATAATTTACACATTATCTTCCGGGATTTCTGGTTTTGATTTCTAGGAACCTATAATATTTGGACCAATATAGTACAATTCACGAGGGATAATGCTTTGGGCATAACAGTCTTCCATTACACGCGTTTAATTGATACTTTTATCATTTTTTGAACCCTGCAATTTGAACCTTGCAACCGTACAAGGAGCGAGTTATTTAGATCTTTTAATACTATTCCAATATCAACGATGCATATGGTAATTTTTAATGTTGGCCGACGATATCGATATCGTGGATATTTTCTTAATAATTTCGATATCGATATCTAAATATAATTATCGAAAATATCGCGATATCGGAACAATAAAGTTGATAGATTTTAATTTACACTTTTATTAAATTTATCTACTATAGATAATAAATTATGGTATATTACGAAATAAGTTCCAAAAAACATTTAAGTAGTTAAGTATAACGGTCACTAATGTTTCTTGTGAACGGTTATTTAACAAAACTGAAACAATCATTTTCGAAAAAAAAGAAATAGACTACGACTTAATCAATTGTTATTTCTGAATTCATATTTCAAATCGAAAACAAATTCCGAAACATTGGTGGAAAAACTGTTTAAAGAAGAAAATTAGTAAACTGAAAAATACATATTTCTATTATTTCTATATCTAATTTTCTACATTTACATTTATATTTAACATAATTTTAAGTTAGTACATAATAATTAGAAATTAATATACATATAATTATAAATATATGCAAATCGATATCGATATCGCGATACGAAATCGGAAATATAAAAACGATATCGATAATTAAAAAGATATCGTTGGCCAACATTAGTAATTTTACACCCTCCAATCCTTATGATAGAAATATGCAATGTCCTACCCATCATATCAAGCAAGTTATCAATATCATGACGTTTAATTCTACATCACACACCCCATAAAAATCCACCAAATTAATTATTCAATAAGTCTGATTTTCTTTATTTAACTCTTATAAGTTATAACTATTAATACTCGTACTATATCGCACTAAGTTTAGGTAAGTCAAGATGTTTATATTATGTTCGATTTAATATCATATTATAAACGGTTTTTTGCCTTTTTATATTTATTCATTCATTATATTTTGCTACGTTTATTGTTACAAATATTGCAATGAATTTTGGTTTCTAAACCGTCAATCTATAACGTGTTTTACCTAAATTTGAAAAAAAGTCTTACCCCCTCACCCGTCCCTTTTTTTTCGGGTGAATTTGAGTATGTAACCTAGCTGTAGTATAAATTAAAAACAAGCAGTGATCTCATTACGTTATTTACACAACTGTATAACTTGATGTTTCTACTTAGAATGTTTGATTGACTTCTAAACATAAACTACGTCACCGATACATTATTTTGGTTTTGTTATAAATGACTACCCTTATTATAAGTATAACTAGGTACTATTGTACTAATATGTTATACAATCTATTTAAGATTTCACATAAAATTGATTACGACGTAATTGGCGTATTACCATAAATAATATGATATTTATGATCATTTACAAATTTAGTTTAAATATATTTTTAAATTAGCTATACATGGTTGGAATAAAAAAAAAATACATTGAAATAATTATATAAAAGTACATAAATATAATCAAAATAATAATGTGTATATGTTTACCATCAATGGTATATTATTTAGACCAGATGTGAGTTAATAATATATTTACAAGGTTGATGTTAAAATATTATAAAACACGAATTTGACACATCAAAAATATAAGAAATAATATTTATTACAAAAACTAGAAAATTCATAATGTTAAAACTACAGATTATATCAAGAATCTGACTAAAAATAAATTACAAAAAAATCGTTTATACACGCCTTTTAAATTTATTTTTCCTAAAATGTTTCATAAGTTATATTTTGTAATGAATTATTAATGCGCACTGCGCAGTAATAGTACCTATAAGTAATATATTATAGATACATTTTCAATTTATTCAATTTTTTTTTTTTGTATAACCGATATTTTCATGATATTTATAAAAAAATGCGTAGACAAAAGTAATTGTGGTAGTAAAAAACGTATTCATTTATCTTTAGATTCAAAGATTACGAATCGCTAAGTTCAAATGATTATGTAATATGTCCTGTAAACGTTTTATGACATTGGTCTTTTTGAATAATTGGTTAATGGTTGACAATTTATCGTAGATACAAATTATATTCGGGATGCACAACCATCGTCGTAAATCATAAAATCGAGGGCCATTGTAGGATTAAAGTTGAAATGTATTGCATGAAAATTAAGGTAATTAGGTATTGCGAAAAGAATTGTACAATAAAATCTTTTTTTAAGAAATACCTAGTATCTAAACATACTAATATATTTCAATAATAATAATAGTTGACATAATATTATTTATATTAAATTATTGAGGTTATTTTGATAATTATTCTATCGAATTTCTAGAAGCAAGAAAAATACAAAAAAAAATGTTTTATAGAATTTAAATAAAAATAAACCATACTTCATAAATATTACTTATGATCAAAACTATTTTATAATTTATCAGTTATCGCTAATCATTTACCTATAGATACTTATTGGTTATTGTAACAATTTATTATTGATAAACCGGTTATGGGATATACTTTCAGTTTTTTTTTTTTTTAAAAAACATTTATTCATTGAATATTGAACGTTTTGCCAATAATTCTACAGGGTTAGTGCGGTTTCGAAACATCGTTCAATAATACTTAACTGTAATAACTACCTGTGTAAATATGTAGGTACCAATCAATTGCATTTCCCTTCGGGTCTTGCTGCATTCGATTTCAGTACATATTTCAGTATAATATGGCCTCCAAAATTCAAACTAATACAGTATTACACGATACCTATAACATAATATATAACATCCATCTTATGTTGCTTGTTCGTTTCTGATCCACGTCTGTATTGTCAAGAAACATTCAAATCTACTCGGTGTACGCGACGTAGTTATTAGACGTTAATGATCATGGAAATTACATATTATAATTATTATTGGTGTTACTCCTTCAAATGTTTTTTGGTTATGTATTATTTGTTTACGGGCACCAAGTACCTACCATGGTATTTAGATGAAAAGTGACGCAATCGTTTAAATAAATATATTTATTTGAACTTCGGACATATTCATAATATTGAAATATTACATTATTCCAAGTAGGTAAACATAGAGTATTCTATATATTGATTAATGATTTTTTTTTTTTTTATTTATTAAGTTTAACTGACTGTGTTGACGTGTTGCAAAATATCATCTAAACTTATTGATAACTGATACATTTGAGACAATATCGTTAAAAGAGATGACTTTATTAATATAATTTTACATAGTTAAGCGGGATCCATAGCAACGTTGTGTGCCGTGTCGTGCGTGGGCGTGATAACTATGGTTATAATACTGGTAACCATATTGGTTTGAAAGTTAAATATATTCTGCACTCAAGTATATTGTAATATATTCTTAGCACATTTAGTTACAACTTGGTTATTACTGCAAGATACCAGAAAAAAGTAACGTCCAATCGGAATGCGATTTGATCGACACGAAACGACACACAACGTAGCTGCGAATGGTTACTAAGTAGGGTTGGCATTCCCAAAAATACCAGAGAAGGAATATTTCCCGGAATATCAAAAACTGTCAAAAATGACAATTTTTTCAGTTATTATTGTTTGTTATTTTAAACAGTGATGTATCTCCGTAGACATATACAGTGCTCGACTTGGCAAAATTAAAGTAGGGGGACTCTGTTAACTATAAAAAAAAGAGCGTCCCCATATCAAACGTTACTAAGCCTTAAAAATAAAAGTAGAGGTACGCTAAAATTTCTGAAAAATTAGTTAGGGAACTCCGTCCCCCTGCGTCCCCCCCACAAGTCGAGCACTGGACCAATATTAAATGATAAATATCAAATAAATAAAGGTACCTAGATTAAATAACCAACTATTTATAAATAACAATGTTGTAATAATTATTAAAAATCGACTGAATTACGAATGTACGCAATACATTAATACTACTGAAGAGATATTATATTAGAGTGACGATAGGAGAGAAAAAGAGAAATGTAGGTCGGGCCGGTCTAACGACCCGGTAGCAAAATGAGCAGCCGCCCTGGGCATCGAATGTAAGTAGGTACTAGGTAGGTATATATTATGCTGTTTAAAAAGGGCGAAAAACTGTTCGAAAAATTATCCTGCACAGCAGCTGTCATTTATACCTATCTAAGAATTCTTTGTGGACAATAGAATAAATACGCAGGACAAAAAAATCCCGAATGATTTTTATAAAACCTATGAATTATTATGATTATGTATAGATATTATACGAGCATATATTTCTTTTTTTCCCCATAATAATTACAATATTATACAATTTACAAATAAAGGTTAGAATGGTACTGGAAATGCCGATAGGATTTTTTAGGATGCTTATGGTGAAAACCTAGTTACTTTGTTGGACTTAACATTTAACACAACGAGTTTCTATAATACATGTAAGTCGTGTTGTGCAGATAATATTTATGCTTAACGTTGTTATTTGTATAACTAACTGTTTTATTTGTTTAGCTAATTTTTATTGTAATATGTACCATAATATACTATATTGAACATCGCCCACTTAATTAATTTTATTACAAACTGAAAAGATACATTTTATAATATTTATATGGCACGCACGTTTAGAAATACTATTGCTACATTTTTTCGTGTCTTAACATTTAATTCATGTACATAAAATATCTATTCGTGTTATTATTATATTATTAATATAAGAATTTTATTATTTTTAAGTCAGTCTTTTACGGCGGAACAATTTAAAATAAAATACCCTAGTCAAAATCATTAATATTTAGTCTCAAGACAAATAAAAAAACAACCCATAAATTTTATGAATGTGTTAATATCAAAATACTTTTGAACTTAATTCAATGAAATAGTGTCTATTATTATAATATATATGCCCACAAAAGTACTCGTTAATAAATCCTCAAGGTAGTTGTTAACATGAAGTCGACTGACCTACCTGACTTTTGTATGCAATTGTTACGCAGTAGGCATACAGGCACACATAGTATACAGTGCATGTATCTGTAGTGTGTGCGAAGTTCATAGAAATTGTTCAAGTTCTTTTCAAACGCAAAATATGCATTTATGTAGTTTCTGATTGTATAAATGGTTAATCGTGACTTTTTATTTATTGAATTATGCTATGGAGTGTTTATGAGTTATGAGTTCGGTGAATGTATATGCGGAACACTTGTGATTATGTTACAGACTATTAAAAAAAAAAAAGTAAGGCGATAGTTACATGAAGTATAAAATATAAACTATGAATACCCTTCAGGGGAGTTTTTGCGTATTATGAACTGTACTCTTATAATTTCACTGGCATCACTATTCTTTAGCAGTATCAATATTATAATATACTATAGGTACACATTACACGTAATACCTAAAACAAAGTACTCCTTAAACTATATTTATTTTTTTTCATCATGAGACGGCTCTATAAATGCAACAATAAAAAATAACGGCTTCTTTGTACTACCTAGTAAGATTATTTTATTTTTTACTTAGGAACTTTAGAAATTAAGTCCTTTATAAATATAATTTTTTAGCTTTAGCATTGTTATTTGTATTTTTTAATTAATGCTTCAGTTACAAAATTTGTAATTTTAATTAAATAAAGCGTTAACTAGAAATAAAAATAGGGAAATAGGTAATTGCTCTTCTCTGTAGTAGAAGTCGAGTGTACCTCGATATTGAGTAAGGCGCTGTAATGTAAGTGTTAAATTTGAATTTAATGATAAATTACTGAATGCAAAAAACGATTCTGAGGGAAAACGGACTATCAGCCTGTAATCTGTAATTTGGATATGTTTATGGGTAAATATCTAATTATGATCTTTAGAGTACAGTTTTCTGGGAGGGAAAACATGTGGAAAGGTATGGTAGGTTGTTGAAGAGTTTTTTGAACAAATTTGAAGGGTGTTGAGTTAATTGTTAAGATGGAAATTTTTCCTTGCCGTGTTAAATTTATTTAAATTAATTTTTAATTATTTCCCAGCCGACGCACTGGTATAAATACCCATCGGCCCAGTCGTCATGCCGCTGATTTGCTGTTCGTTTCTAATTTGACGAGGTATCTACGCTCTGTTCTTATAAAACGTCTAGATTAAATGGTTTTCCCTCGTTATACTATTGATTTTCTTTTGAAGTAGAATCATACTTTTTATATTAGTATTACCCCATTGACATATCTGATTACATTGTTATACTGTATTTTGTTGTTCAATGTGTTGGCGTTGATACAAGCATTTTTATATAGTGCTGTTATACCGTAACACAATATTTTAGTAGAAAATATCAATATCAATAATTGGTGTCAATTTCAAGTATAAATAAGAAAATAGATTTTGTTAAAAACTACTTTTCCGTAAAGATTTCTTCTTTTTCCTAATTTTTTTGTTTATCCATATTATTTTAAAAAGTATAAGACATTTTTGATTTTTACCTCCTATAAAAGTACCAACTAGATTAATTTTTTTACCAGAAAATATTTTGAAATTGAAATCAAACCATTTTTTCTAATTTATATTATTAAGGATAATATGTCCATGATAATGGGCTTTTAAGATTTTAGTGATTTGAATATTTTAAGGATTAATCAATCAACTTTAACAATTTGTAAAAATATCCCAAGTATAGTAAATACTAAATCCAATATTACATCTATTTAATATTTTTGTAAAACAATTTTAAGGGCTATTTAAGTACAAATATTTTAATAACTGAGAAACTACTCGTTCGAATTTTGAATTAGATAGATTAAATTTTTAAAAAAAATTTCATTAATAATTTACAATAAAAAGGGGGTTTTTGATTAAAAAAACATATGTTTTACAGCCATAGGCACTCATTAAAAATAACAAAAAAATTCAAAAATTTAAAAAAATGGTCTTTGAGTATAGGTATATTAAAAAAAACCATAAATCAGAATTTGAATAAATTCATTATTAGAGGAAAAAACGGGAGTGATATATCATTCTGTATATCGATATCAGAATACTTTTATCATGACATTACATATAATTTGACTTTAGTTTGTTGAGATGCTCGAATAAATCAGTTAAAAAGAATAACTATTAGTCATTGTAAAATGTGGTAAGTTAATTATGTAGCTTAATAAGCCATTAGGCAGAGCTGATATTTAGAAATTTGATACCCAGGGGTGAGTGTCAAATTATTATGTAAAAAAAAAAAATACGGTTGAAAAATTTTAATTTTCTTCCTGAGCGTGACTCAGAAAATTTTTAATAATTTTATCATAATGTAGTGTTTGTTATAATATATTAATATTATTTTTGATATTTAATAATACGACTAATAGGGCCTAAGGCAATCATGCTATAATAATAATGTACATAATATTCTAAATTATGGTAACAAATTGCGAAATATAATGTGAATTTTAGAAAATAAGCGAATAAAGTTAAAAGAAGGTCAATACACCGGGCATTAAAAAAATAAGCATCCCTTTCAAAATCAGCTCCATTTGCTCCATTCTAAACATGTCCCTGCTTGTTGGTTATTAAGCAATTTTGTTATTTTTATATTATAATATCGTTGGTATTATATTTAAAAGTTGAGATTAATATAATAATAACCGTGTAAAAAACTATAGGTCTATAAGCTATAATTTTAAATGTTATTACGAATTTTTTTCGTATATTGATAAAGTAAGACCCGTGAGCCGTGGCCCGTGAGTATAGGAAAGAAAACACTTTACAGTTCATTTTCAAATGATAGATAAATCCAAAGAACTGTAATAACATTTTGTACAATTATTTTTTAACATTTTTGTATTTTTGTTTCGACCAATGTTTGTTCATGTAATATAAGTGTATAATTATTAATCAATAAACTCGTAACGTGTTAACAAGCTAAATACTTATACTATATAAATTGTTTATTTCGTCATACGTACACAAACATTTTTCTATACATTTTAGAATACAGATTGGTTTAAGAATCTAAATAAAATATGTTTACATATCTATTTAAATTTAATATTATGATTTACATATATTATTAATAATTTCCTTAATTGAGAAATAATTAATCAACTAAACATCCAATAGTACAGGTACCTATTATTAGCTTTCGTTGAATTTTTTTTAAATACATATTTATAATTTTAAATATAATAAAATAGCCAATTATCTTATATAATTGGTTATTGCTTATTACATTTTGTAATTTATTCACGTTTTTATATAACTATATAATATTATTATGTTCCATAATCAGATATTTAGATGAAATAAAATGCAGGTATATACGGATACATATATAGTAAATAATTTTTAGTGGTCACTATTATAGTTTAATTAATAGTCAATTGCACTTAGTTTATGGCCACTTTAAAGTATGGATTTTTACATTAATTTCTATTAACTTGTGCAATCATTATAAGTCTATTAATATTTTTTTAATTTAATACTTTTAACATTTAACACTTGGAAAAAAAATAATTTATATGCTATTATATATATATATATGTATATGTATATACGTTTAGACATTTGTAGATGTAATGTAGGGCAGGTAGGTACTTAATTTTAAAGTGTAATCCGCCCTTTTGTACAAGAAATGAAAGTTTAAGTCAACGAGCGTAAGTCTTACGATAAATAGTATATTATAGTATACACGTATGACATGTCTAATATATTTAACGTTAACTATAAAAGGTGTGCATATATATCATATTCAAATTCATTCATATACATAATTCGATAGATAGTTAATTGACTAAAAATTAAATAATTATACTTTGTAATAATGAGCGAACGTCAAGTCGTAACATTAAAAAAAATTGTTTTCTAATAATTATTATGTAATTTTGTAATAAATTAAATAAACTTTTGTTTGTATAACTACCTCCTAATTATTTTTTTTTTTTTTGAAGTAAGATATCACTATACTTTAGTTACTTCACTCGTAATTGCTTTTGATTTAATACTCTATATAGTGTTTATATCATATGACCTTTGAGTATGGTTCTACAATAATAAAATATAATTTATTTATTATAAAAAATTTTAAAAGTTATAGTAAATACGTAAAAATGATTAAGGGGTTCAAAAATTTTAATTCCATTAAGATTATCCAATACAAATTACAGTTGAAAACTTCAGATAAAATAAATTCAAGTACCTAGTGGATATTAAATTATATATATTTGTGTAGAAGTAATACAATAATAATTATAGACATTACTTACTAGTCACTGTAATAACTTTTAAGTACTTTTTTAAAAAAAAAAAAAACTTTTTTTTCCTAGGGTGTGGCATTTTTAAGGTGTTACTTCCTTACTAGAATGATTAAAATATGATAATTTCCACCTATGACGATGTAGGACGTGATGACTATTTTTCAATCACTTTATAGTGATCTTCTAAAAATATCATATATATATATATATAACAAAATCTAAAACACGAAAACTGAACATATACCGCGAGTGACGTGAAATCAATTTCATCCATAGTAGGATAATACCGGATTTCCGATAAGGGATGTCGATGATGATCTCCCTATGGCGGCTTGGATCGGTAGCTGCGTGATTAGGATTGATAAAATCGAGCAGCCTGCTAAATCTTAAGAACACGTGGACGTGCAAAGAAACGGAACACTTCCGTTGGCGAAATTTGTCCTGATCTAAACCAGCACGGTAGTTTGATCGCGGTATATAAACACGTCCGAGACGACCGCCAACTGTATTGATGACAGAACCTCGCGGCGAACAGGTAACCGCAATATTTCCTGTCAGTCGGCCTTATAAAACGGTCTTCGCAAGCGCTTTCTCCACGTCCGTCCGTCACCCATTGTCCGATTCTCGATCCAACCGTTTCACGTTTTTTTTTTTTGTTGGTTTTTTCACGTCAACGATTGCGTATACTATGTTTATGATGATACGTTATTGCATATAGTACAACCGTAAATTCCGGCCGTGAATTTCGATCAGTAACCTAACCTGCAACAGTGGCAAAATGAGTTTTGATCACTTCCAGCTCGATAAATCACGCGCACGACCGTTTTCCGAGGATTACGCGCCACAGAGTCTCCTATATATTAGTCACAAGTTATACTAGTGTTTTTCACTTGTAGGAACACGATGAGACCAAACCTTTATTTAGAAATTAGAAAATATCGTATTTTAGATCCTGCAGAAAGTTGCTGAGAGATGAATTTATTTGTTTTGCAGTAGTGTGTGTGTGTGTGTATGTCCGACCTCGCATTTTGAAGTGTAGTAAGAAAGCTGAGAGCAATTTGGAGCTGGTATTCTTTAACATAATTTGGAAAAACTAACAAAAAAAACAGCAAAAAACACAAATATATAAAGTTTTTAATTAACCTTTTAAAGATGTAATACAAAGTTCTTTATAAGTCGGTCTTACACCATTCTAAAAATATTGAAAATACATAGGTACAATTTTTTTTTACAAATATTTTAATTTTGAATTTTGATTAAATTGTGTATTTAAACGGAAAATAACGATTTATCCTGAACAATTTTAGTTATTACGTTGTAACGTTTATGACGTTTATCAAAATAATATCAATCGCGGGGATTGGAAACTTCTAGCCATAGCACACACTCGACGACTCAGCCATTGGATAGCAGCCACTGCGGCATTCAGCCTAATGCGTATATATATATGTGTGTGTGTGTGTGTAGAAACGCCACTGGGTACAGCGGTACACGTGGTTGCAGGCACAAACGCACGTTGAGCCATACTCATAGCGAGGGAGGTGCAGTTACGCAGGTATAGCATTGACCGCACAACCTTAATGAATGGTCCACTGTATATTGTATAGGTACTCGCGACAATACGGCTGAGCATGTGCCAGTTGAACAGGAGAGACCGTGCTTACCGCATTACAAGGTGACCACGTTCACGTGGGTGTCCTGCGGTATTGGGTTAACGCAGTCACACGCAATAGTACATATATATACTATATTTGATCACTTGGTCCTGCAGCTAAGTAAATTTCTCATTAGCGGTTCACGTCAAAAATTATCCACCGGACCAGCCGGCTCTCGTGATCGCTTAACGGTCAGAGTTCTTTATTCCAATCAAATGATGCCTATTCGTTGTTTAATGGTCTTACGCGATACATACAGACTTACACGTATAACACAATTTGTGTTAAGTCTTAACATAATATTTAGGTTAACAATTATACAGGGACTGAGTGATATAGTGATGCAAATAACGGCGTGTACTCGATTATCAAGGTCAATTTTTGTTATGTCAATAAAAATGATTTTACATATACCATGAATTACTTGTTTATAAATAATAATAAATATAATATATCTTTCACAAAAAAAAAAAAAAAAACAGGAGAAGTCGTCCTGATATATAGTAGGTGTAAACTGTGCCTCGTAATTGAGTAGGCCGCTATAATGCGGAAGTGTCTGAAAATGTTTGTATTTAATGATAAACCATTGCATACGAAAAACGATTCTGCAGAGTTGTTGCAATGGTTTATATACTAAGTTCATTTTATAATGTATTTATATTGTTATTATAGTCATTTACTTTTCTTTCAGTAATACGGTGGGTTGAACTAATTTCTCGGTAAAAACATATAACACTAGCTGTCCCACCTGTCGTTGTCTGTGCCAAAAATATGTATAATATGTTATATTTTTACTAATTATACTCTATAATACTTTTTATATTCTACTATAAATATGTAACCAACGGCAAACCTATAAATAAACAAAAATATATTATTTTATCGAGAGCTGAAAACTAAATTCATGCATGAGTTACCCTTTTGCTAAATAAGGACTGAAAAATAAACTATAAACATGCTCCAAATCTCAATGAATCTAAAAGTTGATTTCACCTTTATATAGTAATTGGATTATATAATATTAATATAGTTTTATTAACTTATATGTTAATACCGACATACCGTAAAATTATGTGAATTGTTGTGCTATAAATAGCTTAAAACTAAACTGAATATTTTGGAAACTTATTTTGTATAGGTAGGTATAAATTATGTATAACACAGAATTATCAAAAGAATTCTCAAGGGAAACAAGTTTAAAACAAAGAGACGCTTTATCCCCACATTATTTGAAATAGCCCTAGAGTTAGTAGTGAGAGAGAAGCTTGATAATACCACGGGTGTAAACATAACTCAAGGACTAGAGATAACATTAGAAACATAAGTAAGCAGACGACATAATAGCTATCATAGTAGAAACCGAAGAAAATTGTAAGACGCAGACAACTGAGAAACTAATAAATAATAAGGGGAAAGATATTCCTCTTATATTGGTCTACAAGTTAACGAGGAAAAGACAAAATATTTAATAATATCTCTCAAATAGAACAAGTACGAGCTTCTCTGATAATGGGAGGTTTAACGTTCAAAAAATCGAAAATGTATCAAATATTAAATTCCCAGAAGTTGTTATTAACCAAAAAGCAAATTGCCGATAAAATTTTTTTCAGTCGGTCAAAAAACTCGAAAATGTACTACAATGTTCTTCATAACTTGTATTTGAAAATTAAACAAAAAGTTGAGAGTAAGTCTTTAATACTTTTTTATAATCATCTAAAGTTGAAATTTCGAGAAAATACGTAAAAATCACGAATTTTTACAGTTTTTTTTTTGATTAGGAAATTCATAAAAAGTTTTCTATTTAAATCTAATATTTAAAAATTCAACACAAAATTCTCTATAAGTTTTTCTGCTTTTCTAAAAAAGAAAAAGTTTATCAGAAATTCAAACTAATTTTTTATGAACGTTTAAAATTAGGCATTGAATATTCATCCGTTTTCTCTGAGAACAATTTTCTTATTTTAATGTAATTCAAAAAAGAATAATTGAAGACATTTGAAATTTTCACAAAATATTTAAATTATCATTTTCTATACACCAAAAAAATTTAAAAATATTTTGACAATTTTTGAATTAATTGTAAGCCTATATAATTTTTGCTTTTCAAAAATTTTTTTCTATAAATATCGGTAAAAAAATTTTCGATGGATTAAATTTCTTGAAAATGAACATGATACAGGATTCTTCATAAGTTGTTAAAATAGCAGATCAAAAATAATAAAAGTACATAGGCACAGTTTTTTTTATAAGCATTTAAATTTCAAATCTTGACCAAAATGTACCATTGAACATTTGTAAATTGTTTTGTAGTTAAAAATATATAAAATGTTTAGTTTTTATAGCTAAGGATTGAAAATTTAAAAAAAGGTTTTTCATAAGTTGTTCTAAATTTAGTTTTAAAAATATTTAAAATACAAATGCACACTTTTTTTATAAGTATTTAAAATTCAAATTTTGACCAAATTCATCAAAATCTGGAATGCTTGCAAATTATTTGGTAGTTAAAAATGTATAAAATGATCAGTTTTTATAGCTAAAAATTGAAAATTTAAAACAAGGTTTTTCGTAATTATTTAATAATATAACCAAAAAATCAAAAAATAATTTTTTATAGACATTTTAAGTTCAAATTTGGACGAAATTAGATATTTAAATGAATTCTTCTTGACAATGTTAGTTATTTCGTTGTAATTTAAAAACATTTTTTGTGAGTGCTTAAAACTTTTAAAGTATATTATAATTTTTTATACACTCAAAATTAAATTTTTTAATGCAATATTTTCTTCAAAAATTAATTTAACCTACTGTACTGTTAATAGTAAAATTAATTGTTTTTGAATAGCAATAATATCATAGAATACACTTAGTTATATAGGCTGACAGATCGTCTTCGCTCAGAATCGTTTTTCGTATACAATGATTTATATCATTAAATTCAAATTTAACACATTCATGAAAGTGATCCACTCGACACATACTGTACAGCAGAGCAGTACCTACTTGCCGACCTTTTTCAAAATTTCAGTTTGTATAAAAAATTATATTTTAAGTAGTACTAGGGAAATGTTTCAATCTTCTTCGGTTAATAGTTTTTGAATAAAACAAAATAACAAAAATTATTTAATGGTAAATCGTTATTAGAGATTTGAATATCCAATGTTAACAGAGTTTGAAGTTCAAACGCTCATAAAAAGGTTATGTGATTTTTTGTATTCTGGCAAGGAAAATTTTTGAGAAACAATGTGCACCTATTGGGTATTTGCGGTGTTATCATTCTCTGGCTATATAATTGATTGTAAGTTCCTAATTAAAATATTGTTATTTATTATGTAAAATTGAACTCTGCGCTTGTTTCCAAAGTTACGTGGGTATATTTTGTTCATTCTCGAGCTATATCATTATTGCAGTATAAGATTCGATTATTTTGAAATTAATTTGTATTCTCTTATTATAGCTCGTACTTATTATACACGCGGTCGTTACTTATTTTATTGCCTTCGGTGGATTTCGCGTGATCAAATTACATGACGTTGAGCTGGGTTATAACATTATTTTGTTATCCGACGAATCGGCAAAACACCTGTTACAATATTATAAAATATTGGCCAACCATGCGTCTAAGTAAGCGGTACCTCGCGCCGACGACGACGTAGACGAAAGCAGGAAACAACGACAAAAAAAAAAAACCGAGTGCCAAACAGCCACTCATGCGCCCGTCTCACGAATACAATATATATATTATATAGGTAGGTAGGTATATAGATACCCGTGTGCTGTTAAAATCAAATTTGATGAATTATTATCAACGATATACGGATTACTCGTCCGCGTAATAGTGTCTCGGGGAAAATTATGCAAGCGCGACGGTGTGTTGATCCGTGTGTCGGGAACACGGGTGTATCTATATCTATAATACTATTATATATATTGTACTTATATATATAATAATAAACTGTATATTGGTATATATGGGAAACGCCCACGTTGGACTTAATATTTTTCTGGTGGCAAAAAAGGCGTTGCACCGATTCGTGATCCGGTTCCTTGATAGCTATTATATTATATTATATTATTATATATAGGTACACATATACAATATATTATATTAATTTTTTTCGCTAGTTTTTTCCCTGATTCAAGGTCACATTTGTACAGGATATACGTTATTATGATCTAAAGGTCACGCAGCCTGTACAAATAATATGGCCATATAGTAGAAAAACCTATACCTATACTGTGATAATAAATACTATAAATTATATTCTTTATTAACGTCCGCTAAGGGTCAGCTAAATATTTGAACTATTCTCCTTAAATTTCACATTCTAATTTCGATTATACGCAGATACAATTATAATCGTGGACCTTGGCGTATATTACAATTTCGTGCAGCACACCACTAATCGATACTACATAATGTAGTAATGCATATACTTAAACGAAACTATTTAAAGGACAAAGTGTGGAAAGTTTTTTAAAATATTATCTCACATTGATTGTATATAATGATATGTACCAATTTTACAACTTTTTACCACCGTAATGAACTCCAAGCGTGCCTACCACGATTTGAAGAAATAATTTAAATATTTTTTTTATCATAAATTATTACTGTGTATTATATATTATTATAATCAATCGTTCATGCTAAGCACTATTTAATGCTATTTTGGAGTATAAGTCGTTAGGTGTCTAATTATGAAAAGCATATTTTTTTAGGTATAATAGGTATTTTTGAACACTTTTATGCGATGTATTACACGTAATGTTACTTGTATGTATATATATATATATATATATATATATATATATATTTATTTATTTACGACAACGACAACTTATTATTCATATACTTACCAACATATTATTATGACATATCTATAAGTTAGGTTCTCACGCTCTACTTAGAATATAAAAATCAAATCGACACAATTATTATAATTTAATATAAATTCTTGAAAACTTGGCTAAAAAGTAGAAACTAATAGATAACAATCGGACGAAAAAAAAACTTAATGTACATATTGCAGGTACCTACCTCCTCTATTCTGCAGGCCTAGCGCTCAATTACCTATAGAATTCGCATATTTAAATAGTACACAGTTATAATTATTGTCATAGACAATTGTGTTTCGTTTCTTGGTAAATACTTCGTTTCCAATGTTTTTCTTTTAAATAATCAAGCAATGAGTTCAACCACACTCATTCACATATAAAATAATATACTATATATAGATAGGTACCAACTGTACACAATATAATAATTAAAATCTCTATGCGTGGAAAACCATGGATGCGCATATTAAACATTTAAATGTATAATGTACCTATTTATACGTATTGTTATGTAAAAAAAAATATACTTTAATTACTGTTAAAGAAAGTTATCGTCCCAGAATGTAGATATATATTTGTTTTTATCATCATATCAATTTTGCTTTGAAGCATGTTAAATACGAGAATCGTTGTAACAAACTACGCAACTTGTTACTTCAAAATTAATAGACTTTTCGTTAAATTGTTTTTATTTTTAACGATAATAATAATATAATATATTATTAAAATAACTGAAAACAATCTCTAAATCACCATAAGTTTTAACTCAGCTGGAAGGTTGTCTTCTTTATAAATAATGAGAAATCTATATAGAAATTCACAAAGTTCATATACATTTAATGCCATAGTTACCAGTATTATCTCACATGTGTATATTTAGGTAGGTAGATAGATTGTATTTAAAAATCGAGTGAAACGAGTTCTTCTTAAAGTAGACGTGAAATTCATTTGCATGATGTCGTCCTTTACATTATTTCACCATTCAAATGAATTACACTTGCATGTTTATGTATATTTTAAATAAACGTCTTTTTTTACTTTTTTTTTTATCAAAACGTAATGAATATTAAATAACGCATTTAAGTTGTTATTATTGTTTTTTTTTTTTACCAATGTCATAATTATACAATATATTTTCGATTTCTATAGTTTACCAAGAGCGAGAAACTTTAATGGTCGGTTACATCTGAACTGTTCGTAATTAATCAATGTACCTATTTGATCTTTCCAATTTAAAGTTAGTAATTCATTTTAAATTCGTAATGTTATAATCTTTACATTAATTTTTCAAACTTCTTAGTCGATACGTAGGTACCTACAAATTATAATTAAATAGCAGTATTGAATTATATATTATTATTAACGATTGCTGTGTAGATATTTCTGTTAAGACCATGTACCATAATATAAATGATATATATTCATTTAAATTGGATTCAATCAGTTTATTGACTACGTATGCCTTCAGCAAAAAATAAAAAGTTTACAAAAGGATTCCCGCGGTACAATGTACAATATTTAATCAGGCCCACTGAAAACTATTATTAGTTGAGCAATTTTACATCCTTGAAGATACCTATATACTTTGTACTATGCTTTGTTATATCTAATTACTTAAATTACGCCCAAAATCTATCCATTTAACAACAACATATTTTAACAATCGCCAAAGTCGAGGGCCACACAAGTCAAACATACTATAATTTTGTTACAGATTTGAAACTCGATAGGTTCCTATTTATTTATCTATTGCTCAATATCGTAATATAGTTTATTGTCCATTATTCAAATCGCCATAATATCTTTGATCCATTCAACAGCGTAGAAGAAAAAACAAAACAAAACAAATATTATAATACATTGTTGAACTAGTTTAACAAAAAACAAATGACCTAGAAATTCTCGAGTCAAGAGGTATTGGCGGCGCCTATATAATTGGGCACAAGAGGGTTGATACACTATAAAGTACTTATACATAAAATACACACCAATAAGGTTGTCATAATTGGAGTGTTTAATAATTATATCATCTACATACATAAACTTAGCAAAAGATTGCTAATGTTCCTTAAAAATAATATTAAAAAGTGAAAAAAAAACGTGTTAAACAATAAAAATTTAATTTAATTTACTCACTTAGTAGTACCCCTATGAAATAATGTTAAACATGTCAATTCAAACATAATTTTTATCTTAAAAATGTACATAGTTCTTGCTTGTATATAATATATATTAGAGTATATAGTGACATTGCGTATTTATATACTTACACTCTACGACAATATCTTTTTTGGAAAAATAGATGTTTTAAATATTAACTATATGTCTGTAAAGCATAATATTATAACATTTTCTTAAAATATCCATAACCGCGTACAGTATAATATAATGCATTGGTCAATATATATATATATATAAGTACCTACGTATTATAACGAAAAAATAAGTACACAATTAAAATAAATAATGTGCATCTATACCTAATATAAAACGATATATTTTAAATTGTAATGGATGTTATTCAAAATCCATTCTGTAATCCATACAGAAAAATCGAAAATTATTGAGACCCACTGTTGGCGAAAAATAAAGATCTTAGAAACTGACACTGCAGCTATAATATAGATATTAAAAAATATCCGGATAATATAAATATTAGCATATTGCACAATATAATTGCGTACCTATATGCGCATAACCGCGTCCGGGCGGGTTCCGCCCTTACCGTATATTATATACCTATAAACCTATTATACTGTACCTATACAATATGTAATGCAGGAACAATAATATTGCAGCAGTACACTATCGACATCGCGGATCTATGTAATATAATAAAATATAAAATGTTCGGCGGAACGTATTGTATATGTAGTATTATGTACCTATATTGATCCGCCCCGGCAAAAACAATAAAACTGTATAATATATACATACGTAGGTAATAGTTAAATGTCGTATATTCTGCAGTACCTATAGGCATATAGTGTAGACGGCGCGTGTAGCCGGGTGAGGAGAACAAAACCACCCACCCGCCCGAAACCTGCAGCATTATTTGTGGGTACCTGTCACTGGGGGAGAGAAAAAAAAAATAAACTTAAACACAACAAAAACAAACGGGCTGCAGATACGAAATGAAAGGTGTCGGGCGGTGCAGTTTGTGTCGCGCTGTACAAGTCTTGTGCAAGTCGCACCGGGGCGCGTTCTCGTTTCCACTAAAATCACATACACACACACACACACACACACACATAATAAACACACAGACGCACTCATACAAACAAACATTTACACACACATACACGGCTGTCCGTCTGAATAAGAAAGTGACCCTCTCCTATGTATAATATCTGCAGTGCGCGGTACACGCGGCGTCTCTCCTTCTCACTCGTTCTCTCTCCCTCTCCATCTCTCTCTCTCTCTCTCTCTCTCTCTCTCTCTCTCTCTCTCTCTCTCTCTCTCACACTCCCCGGACGGCGGCGGCGGCGGCGTCGACGTCTCTCTCCCAACGGTGTGTCTGTGTCCATGTCCAATCTTCACTCTCGTGCGAACAGTAGTTTAGGACGAGTCGGCGCGAGTTTGTGATTAGGAAAAATTAATAATAATCGTTCGAATTTTTTTTTTACTTTAGCCGTAATTCGTATATATATATATATATATATATATATATATATATATTCATACATATTGTCATAGGATATAATACATTTATATTGAACAGTTTAATACGAGTGTTTAAAAAAAAAAAATTATTTTCGATCGGTTTTTGTTAATTTTTTTTTCTCAATCACACGCGTTGTTCGCCCGAAAACTAAATGTCACTTGCGCACCGAGTGCACGGGTTTTCCAATAAAAGTCCGCCGGCCGCACCCACATATAGTGTACAATAGTGGTTCGCAGTCGAAAATACTGTCCAGCCGACATAATATTGTCATCGGAGGGACCGCCTGTTGAACTTGCCAGAAAAGTCAATCCCGTCAGCGAGCGCGCGTCAACGATGACAGCCAGCCACAAGACCTTCGCCGTTGTCGTGCTGTTGCTGGCCTGTGTACTCCATGGTAAGTGTTTATTATTGCTTTCAAATTTTTTTTTTTTTTACATTTTTTTTCGATTTTAACGCGGAGGGTAATGAAATCCGGAATTTATAAACAACGACCACGACACTGGTCGATCTCGTTTTTACGGGCCTCGGAGACTAAAATCGAAAGTAATATAATAATGATAAAATAAATGTACACGATACATAGGAAAAGATGTTGCAATGGAAAGTGAAACGACGACGTGTGATACAGACCGAGTGCATGTTAGTACGCCGGCAATAGTATAACGGGTGTTAACGGTGTTGCGGAGAGCATAATAAAATAATATAATAAAAATAGAGTAAAAACAACATTACAATATATAAGATAATATATAGGTATATATTTAACGTAATGGGCCGTGGATAAAATATACACTATGGGGGAAAGAAAGACACTTCCGTCACGCGGTTTCGATCCATTTACGAACGTCTTATTTACGGAAAATGATTAAAGAACGACTCGCAATCGTCATGACGTCTTTCGAACGATTTTCATTTATATAATTATTTGTATAACGTGCACTCATCTCTCGTGCGGTGACCATAATTATAATATGGCGTCAAAAATACTGTGCGCAATACTATACAAACAAAATTACATATTTTTCAAAACCATTCATATGATTATAACGTAATATTATTATATTGTAGCGAATAGGTATGTACACAGCAGTAATATTAGAGCTATACCGCAGCGTTGTGTGTATATTCATGTGAACGTGATGATTTCACGATTTGAAAAAAAAACCTATTTAAATCGCATATAATATATAATTATATGTGAAATGTATGCGGAGTGAAAAAAACAACTATATATACTATTGTTCACGAGATATGTTATATATTTTATACTCGTAGGTAACTACTATGTACCTAATACGTTTTTGGGTGTCATAACTCATAATCCGATGCACATATTAGTATTATTATAGTCATATGCCGTGGAAAGTTTTGTACGCCACACATTGGGCCCATTGTGCGGAATCGAAATTTGTGGTTTTTACTCCACCGCGACAGACACCCATGATGTCTATTACATTATTGTATTATTTACTCGTCGAAAAACAAAAGTAATAAAACCGATGACGACGGCGTGCGGAGTAAATCCGTCAAAGAAAAAAGTGAAAATTCACGCGCTCGTTTTCGGTGAAATTAATTTTGTTCTTTCTTCATTCTACTACGAATCATGTACGATGGCCGATGGACACTTCGTTTGTACAGTGGAAATAAAAGGGTAATGGGTCCATAATTAAGGCGAGTGGTAAAACATTCGACGACTCATGCCCTTAATTCATTTAGGAATTGTTTAGGCTGCGGAAAATGTATTGTGTTATTTTAAACGGAATGGTTATTGCACGCTGTAGCGATCTAAATACATCATAATATATCAGTCAGTCATCACTCACAAGCAAGCTACTCATACAATAATATATATCAAGGTTGTTGTTAAATCATATTGTATTAGTGGGAATGTATTATTATCATCCAACACCTTGTCATGCGTGTCAACTACCTTTATACAATATAAATTGTACACATTAATTATAAACAAATACAATATTGTATGATATTATGAACTGAAAATGATATATTACGTGTTATATACTGATCGATCACATCCCGCGAAACCTAAAATATTAACGATGATCCTCGTTTATTGCCTGATGGTTTTTTTTTTTTTCATAACAAAATGTTTCGCGTTTTTAATCAATTTTACTGCCTAGTCACGTCATATAATTACCTATAATGTACCAATATATTATAATATTCATATGCTGCTAAATTACACAAAACCGGAGTATATACCGGACTACTGCGTTACCCATAAAAATATATAAATAGACATAAACTATTTTACTCTGTATAGAAGGCATTCTGAAATTACTCACATAATGGCGCACACATCCTTCTCCTCCAGCCCACATTCGGCAATATAGGTACATTTAATGCGATAATAATAATAATATATGCGCCACGATGCTGTGCATATTATTTTGCATAATGTTTGAATACGTTAGTTAACTTCTTCACCCTTTCTGTAGCATTTCTTGTTTTTTGTAAAATTAATCGATAAGGAAAGACGCAAACGGGTATTATATATACGATAATAGTGAAAATGTCACCTCGGAAGAACCGGTTGAACATTCCAATAAAGGTTGAAACCCGACGGCCGACCTTGAAGCATCATCGACATTATAGTGCGCGGAAAATAACAATCATGCACTGAACTCGCATCACTATTACAATAATAGATTAAATAGGCAACGCTTAAAATTATTGTTGTATGGAATTCGTGCGTTCTTTCTTTGTGCCATAAATTCCAATCAAGTTTAATAATGAATTATTTAGGTAGTCTTAAAACGCACCAGTTGAATCGTTTAAAATCGATTACAGTCACGCTTATCATATAACGCGAGTCCGGTATACACAATATATTATTATTTGGGAATCGTTAAAAACAAAAATTACGATATAGACCTTCGACAAGTATAGGTAATACTTTTATACTGAAATAATGACTGAGCATATTATTATAATATTATGTGTACCAACACCAAATTTATAATGGAATCATTTTTGATGTATCTACAATGATTGACAAGTTTGCGTGCGTTTGAGTACTATTCGATATTCTATTAAAAAAATATCTGAGAAGTTCAATGGAGTTCATGCAGGATATCAAACAGTAATAATATTATATTACATACAATCATACGAGTATCCCATACGATTGAAATCTTTGACAAAACATTCATCGAGTTAAAATATATAACTTTCAATTGACTCTTTTCACAATTATTGATTACCTATGTATACAATTAGTAAGCACTTCGTATTTATAAAATAGTTGAATTATTACCCAGCTTCGAAAGAAAAATAAACGTTCTATATAGAAACTCTGAAGTCCACATTCCACTAGTGTCTGACGCTAACTAACCAGTAACCACCAGAATTCAACTTGCGATGACCATAAGAATGTTATTTACACTTAGTTCTTTGAACATTCACTCGTAAACGATTAATTATTAAATATATTACCTATTATATATGTTTATTGAAGAACGTGTTACATATTTCGAATACGATATAATATACCTAGGCATACAAAGTATACATTAACAAGTTAGGATTTTTTTTTGTTTATATAGTACAAATAATATACAATAATACGGCGAGTTCAAATATGAATAATTATGATAGTTCAAATATGAAATAATTTTCGATTTCCAAAGCCACCTAACCCGTTACCGTAAAACAATATAACAAATCATTAATTTACATATAATTGGAAAACATTAAAGAAAAAGTAGATTGAAATATTTATAGTGCATTTCATAATTTTAAGTAGGTACCTATACTATATCGATAGAATTATAATTATTAATGAAACTCAATATCTTTTATCAACACATATATTTATTTTTAGAATCAGGAAGTTAACGAACTTATAAAAATACTGTTTTTTGTGAATTTAGATAAAATATAATCAGGTTTGTCTTAAAATTCCCACATATATTACTGTGTTGCTGATCATTAATATTTCAAATTTAATTAACAATTGGGATGTTACCTATTTTATACAAAACCTTCACGTAAAATA
Source organism: Pentalonia nigronervosa (assembly GCA_014851325.1). Lineage (NCBI taxonomy): Eukaryota > Metazoa > Arthropoda > Insecta > Hemiptera > Aphididae > Pentalonia > Pentalonia nigronervosa. The sequence continues at coordinate 98,975 of JACXSJ010000727.1, forward strand.
ATAATAATCGCGTTGTTCAATAGTTGTTTATTTTTTTTTTCCCAGTAACCTAAATTGCTATGTAAAAACACTAAATAACAACACAGTAAAATCTTACATTCATACCGAAAAATAAAATGCCGTTTCGTTGAAATATAATAATTTCTTTACAGATTTTGTAATCGGTTAGATTAGGTTTAGTAACTATAGATTTGGTATCTTATGAAACAATACAAAATAAATTTAAATTAAAATTAAATTTAAAAGTTATATACTACAGCTCTGACGTACGCGTAATCAACACTATTGACTTTTATAGCAGAATAGCAGTGATAAAGTTTTTAATTAAATGTTTAAAATGTGAATAATTTTAGATTGTTTCTGTACTATTTGATCGCTTTTCCAGCCATAATTATGACGCGTACTTCGGGTCATCTACATTATATTAATAATCTTCAACTCGGTCGAGACGATTAAACCTCCAAGGCCATAACCATAAGAATTTATATCGTTACGTATTTTATCGTAAAATAACTACCTATATTATATTATTGTTTAATGATTTCGCTCGTCAAGTTCACAGCCGTAATTTCTCGTACGCCCGTAGCCTAAGCCAGCTTAAACGATACGAAAACATTACGACGTTTTAATATTAATATTATGCCCATTGTAATTGATTAGGAAATGAAAAACGTAAAATAAAAGAACATATCTAACAGTATTGTCACAACTCTGCGTGTGCTCCGTAACCGGCTGTTACATATTATTATTACCTATATAGTAATGTGCATGTGCGTTATACAACGGATCGGGTACTCCATATTTTTAATACAAATGCACGTACGCAAGTGCGTGGGCGTAATTAGATCCCGAGAAATGACTGGCCATTTCTTCACACAGGCATAACGATATAATAATATAACATTTAGGTGGTAGGTATACGCTGTTCGCAGCTACGTTATATTGGCCATGAAAACGGTTGTACGAAGGTGAAAGCGTCTGTGTGCGAAAAATCACAAACTGAATTATATTATATTATATTATACATTATTATATGACCGCGGTACGCGTACACGTGTGTTGTCCGTACAGGAATTTCTTTCAGCGTGCGTATTGCGGCATGTGGAGTATTAGGTATAGGTTAGGTGTGTGTGTGTGTGTGTGTATGCGCGCGCGCGCGCGCAGTCGGTGTAAGAAAAAAAAATGATTCTGATAAGGCTACTACTACACAGGAGTATATTATTATTGTGCAATATATGTGTGTATACAGGCGTAGTGCGTTGTCAGACTGGACTGCGAGAGAATGGAGGATAGGAGGAAAAAAAAAAATAAAACGCGAGCAGTAAAATCGCCCGAAGGTAATCACGACCACAGGACTTTGCTCTAATTCCCGGGGCTGAGGCGTGGTCAAGGGTTCCGCCGAAACGTCGAGGTACCTTTATAATATGTACAATAATATTATAATATCTATACACCATACACGCATATATATCTACATGACAAAACTTTTTATGTTTACGGTTTATCGATCATCGCTGCTTCCATTTGGAAAGTCTTAATGAATAGACCGTAATATTATAATAATTTTATATTATACATATTTTACACGCCGTAAAACCAACAACTATAATGTGTGTAATAATAACATTACATATTATTGTTATTATTATCCACTATTATACAGCATGCGCGCGTACATAGATAATAACACCACGCACTCTACAACAACAGTACCTATGTGTATCGATATCGCGCGCGCGATGTTGTGTAACAGAACAATCCACGACCCCCTTGCAGTAGGTAATATAAGTACTTATCTGTTATTCGCATATATAATATTAAATTATAGTATAATATATTATGTATACCTATTATATATACTGTAGTGCTGTCGCATAGCGGACAGATGATATTAAATACATATATAATATAATATGTATTTAAATATACATATTATGTATATTTAAATGCAATGATATAATAATATCAAATACCTACAATTTAATTGCGATTGTGATACGGAGACGTATGCGCCTCACTCGCACGGATAATAGATATATCTATTATCCGTGTCTCACCCGTATGCATATATATAACACCTAATCTTTGTCAGCGAGAGAACACTCCGCGGACTGACGAAAATTGGTTCTTCTGCACATCGCCAGCGGCATCCTGAAATAGAGGAACCTGTTCGATGGCAGGGTTACACAGAGCGGTGCGCAGAATCGGCGTGTTCTCTCTAGCTGACTCCAAATTTTGGCCATAAGATAGTTATTATCGGTAGGTTATCACTAGTTAGTGGTTAGGATTATATTCAAAATCGCTTTATGTCATGGTCCGTTTAAAGACCTCTTGAATTTACTTTCGATCCTGAACGTGTTAAACGATTATCATCATCCTCAAAAATAAAATTCGACTAATATTAACTCAAAATAGTAATTGAACAGCTAAGATAAAAACAAAGTGTATTATATAGTACGGTTTTATTCTCACTGCAATAATTTTTTTTAACATAATATTATATAACAAAAAAATCAGAAAGGCAGGAAGTCAAGATTTCCAATGTACTATCCGGATTCTTTAACCAGTACAATTTATACTGAAATTTTTATATTATTTTTATCAATATTCAACCTATTCAAAATAATTCAAGACAATATTTTGTACATATTATAAATAACTTTTTTTTAAATATTTAAATACCCACCAATTGAAATAATTATACAATATGCAATTTTATATCATAATTTATAAATCCAATTACTTATGTCAAAAAAATTAAATTATAATTTAAAGAAAAAAACGAGGGATTATTGTGAAATAATTCTTTAGTCACGCAATAATAAGTTTTAATTAATTTACTATTTTTAATGCATTTAATTTATTCGATACTTGGTTTATTCGATGAATCAGACACGATGAGTCAAGAATCGGAAATGAATTGTAAAAAATAAATCTTTTATCCCTACAAATGTGATATTACCAAATGATCAACAATTTTCAAAACGTATATAATATAGCCGTATTGTATTCGAATGACCATTCCTTATTTTTTTGCTCTACACATATCCTCAGATAAAGATTCTAAAACTTTTAATTTGAAAATGAAGTGTAGTCGTGGGCCGCATTAAAAGGGTATACATGGTTCGCCTGCAGTTGCTCACCCCCGATTAGTTCGATAACCCCAAAAGTAAATAGATAGCTATATAATATATATGTTAAACAACTTCTGTACACGTTGATCGTCATTTGTCTTCATTACCTGATTAACAGTCTATAAGGGTATGTATTATCATGATGTGCGATTACAAAATACAATCACGTTTTCGAAAGAAAAAAAAACAAACGATGTGCGGGTGTCCAAAAAAAAAAATTCTTATATATAGAGCTTTCTCTCCACTGCATGATTATACGGTTTCGCGTGACGTCATTACAAACAAATGCCATGCCAATTATTGTACGAGAAGACGGTACCGCGCAGTTGATAATTAATATTGTGCTGTATTATTCAAAAATGATTAATGTTCTATCTCCGTGTTAAAGGTCGTATATCTTATAACTCCATTATATTATGTGTCAGATCGCACGAGTGTCATTCGCGCATGTCCTAAATATAAACGTAGGTATACAAATGTATACATTAATACTGTAATAGAATAATTATAATACAAGTATTACGCGCCGTACTTAATATTTCAAAACATATTATACATAATAATAATACAATGTAATATTGCTTTTCTGCCGTATTAGTCGTCGGCTATGATATTATTGTACCTACACCTTCCAACAAAACAGTCGTTGAACGGATCGACTTGTGCAAAACTATAATACCTCCTCTGGGTGGTCCACTACAATGTAATATTTTATAATATGTACCAACGGCCGTTTTCGGTTCGATTTTTTTGACATGTTGTGTTATGCGTACCGCGAGGTCGTGCCACGGCGCTTGGCCAAAATAATAATATTATCGTATTTTTGTATTGTTACGACTACGTCGCGCGTCGTAGGCAATTTAAAATGTGATCGAGACGAACGATATGCTAATTTGCAGTTGTAGGTACACGACGAATAATTAATCACGGCGAGCATATTTTATTATCATTTTTCATCGCCAAATTTACGTGGCACGTCATTCGATGTAGTACATTGACCAATATATTCTTATACTAATGATCAATGTACATATTATTGTTATTAATTATTATTATTATAATTATTATAATATAACGTTATTATATTAAATTTGGTATTGCAAGTTTATGATTGGATCTCCGACGCCCCATACGAATCGGAATCAACGTAGGTTTTTGGATTTGTGGAAAACTCAATATACGGTGGTTTTATGTATAAGCAGTCTAGTCTATTCGTGAGATTATATTGTTATTGCTCTGCACCTATACGAATTCGAAAATATACCTACACGAATTCAGCTGGTAAGGTCAAGAGTGTGGAATGAAATTATTGCACGCGTTTTTGCATATTATCATAATATATATATATATCCCATTAAATAGTATAAAACCATGACACACGTCTTAAGCCCCTTGTCGCGCGCCTACGGGTTATAGTCGAACATATTATCGCTGCAGGTATTTGGCGGGGGCGAACAATAATAATAATACTATTATATTCTTCACGATATAGTTGCGGTGCAATTTATTAAATTGTCGATAAGCCGTCATGTTTCGCGTGGTTTGCAACCACTTGTGAAAAAAAGTCACGAAAATATTAAAATATATGTGTGTACCACGGCTAAGACATTATCATAATATGATGCGTATAATCCATTATAATAAAAATATGTGACCGTTAAAACGATTCCCACTCGCGAACATCTAAATTAAAAAAAAAAATGAATATGTCCACAACTACTACATAATACCTACCTATATATTCAGTAACAGCCATTATATCTATACGAAAAAACATGGGAAAACGTAGGAATATTATACATACACTACAATATTATAATAGGTATCTACCTACTGTATAATTTATAAATCGTACACTGTATCCTGTACAAATCTATAACGTCTGAAATAACAATAATAATAATAATAATAATAATAAGCAGCGGAGAATTTGAGTGTATTTACGGTACCGTATAATAATAATAATATGCTATACTAATAAAGCACACATTGTTATGTAAACACGCGGTCGAAAATCGTAATTGACTGGCACCATCTGCAGGAACTAGCCACAGATCAAACAATAAAACGTCGTTAGCAAATAAAATATCGTATAATACATAATATTACATGCATTATATTATTATGTTGTACCCTGCTCGCACGATTTTTTACATTATATTCGTGTAATATATTCACAGAAATTCGACATGACAAAAAAAAAAAAAAAACAAGTTTGATATTTTTTTTGTGATTGTGCAACGGATCTGGGAGTCGAAAATTCAATAGCCTATCGATTAGTGTTGACGATAGACACGGGCGCGCGTAATAATATAAATACAAATAATATAATAACAGATTGGGCGGATCTGCAGCAGAAGCAAAACGGCAAACCCTCCGTGTGTATATCTATATACGACGTGGCCCGCGGGCCAACACAATTTTAGGGGAAACGGCGATGTTCGCCGTCTTTGCCGAGTTCAAACAACTCGTATGATGCTTGTACAACACTCGTACATGTATAGACGTATAGTGATATAGGTAATACTATTATAATAATACCATATGTATACATTCCCGGATCGAGATCAACGACCTATCGAGTGGGCGTCATAACGCGTAATAGTAATAGTCATAATAAAAATAATAATAATAATGATGAAAATATAAAATACAAACGTACACAACCTGCGCACGAAAACTATTAGGTAAAGGTCGCGTGCGTGCGTGCATAGACGTCCGCAGAAATTTGTCAAGATTTTGTCGATCTCGGACGTTTTTAAAGTCTCGATGATCCCCCTTTGTTAGAACTATTATTATTATATTATATTTAGTAGACCCGCGGTTACCACAAATTTCGGATCAATCTGTTTGAGTGAAATGGCATTTTCTCTCATGATGAAAGTTATAAAAGCTGAATACCGAGCTACAATTTTTAATGATTATTTAGAGCAGCGTCTTCATTTAACAGTAAGCGACTATTCCCCAGATTATAATATTAATATTGACCTGCAACGATGTGCAATGACAAGCTTCTATGACAACAGTAGGTATATAATGTTAATTTATTTTGAAATTATTTAGAAATCTAATGTGAAACACTTATTTTTAGATAACTTTACACTTGAATTTTATTATTTATATAAGTATATTTATTATTGATATTAGTGATGAAGACTTAAAATTAAAAATATAATTTTTTTGTCGATCTTCAGAGGAAAAATATATTCTCAGTAGATTTAAATCAAAAGAAGTTTGGCCACCTCTTATATATAATAATAAATAAAATAAAATATATTTTGTTAACTCGAATCAACAGGATTTTCTTTTTTTTAAATAATTGCGAGCTTTCAATTTGTTGTATAATATAGTAATTTATCATAGTATACTCAATTTAAAAAAATTTCCAAAAATCCGGGGAGTCAAATGACTCAGCTTGCCGTTTCCTTCCGGGCACCTATAAGTGTGTGTTTTATTGATGGATACGTCATACGTATAATTTTTACTCAGATATTATTTATATACTATAGGTACACGCACACCGTACACATTTTATAAATTTGTTTTATGGTAATATGGACGCGATCTAATCGACTCTGCGCAGTGCGACAGAAATCATACCTTAGACAGCTATAAACGTGCAAATTGTGTGTATCGCGTATAATATCAAGTAATATGATGATATAATGTCATAATAAAAATATATGCTCTATGTCCTTGTGTCTATGTATACTCTGATAATAATTGATATTCTAGTCAAGATCTAGTTTAGCAGTCTTCTTTGTGTGCAGTACGAATTATAAAATCACTTAGGAATACCTAGTTATACACCAACAGTGAATTTTATCAAATTAGATTTTACAAAAACCCAGAATCTCTTTTTTCTCAATTTATCGTCCTTGTATCGGTCAACTTTATACACGATTTTATGGAGAGGGCAAGTGAAAATGATTTGGAAAGTTAAATATTGTATAGAACATTGTTTTGTTTTATAATGATTGGCAATAAGCCGTGTTTATTTATATTTGCTTGGCTTGAGGTTTAACATTATATTTTGTATTCAAAATAGTATATTCCTTTAGGACTAATTTTTTATTTTTAATATTTATATTTATTCCGAATGGTTATTGCGTGACTAAAACAATAATTTGTAAACGAGGAGTGCCCCAAGTCACCTACGAGTCACCTACGAGTTTGTGTGATTATAACATAAAAAGTGCGAAATACGAAAATTTGTAAAATACAAAACCTGGGATCGGCTATTACAATCGGTGATTTTTGTTTTTTTTTTATTAATATTATTTTTATTATTAATGCATAATATAGATTTTTAGATGGTAATAAGTTCGTCAGTAACATATTAATACGCCCCGAATGCGAATGCGTGCTTCATATATGTATTATTATAATAATGTGTTTATAAAATATATTATGACATATATGCAAATATAATAATAATAATAAACATATATTATGTGCCAATACGCTTATTATTTATGTGTATATACTATATATATAAACAGGACTTATTCACAGTCAAATAAACGTGTTGACCGGAATTATTACAATATAGGTATTAGACACTTGTCACGTATCAACGAACCGTATATTACCTATATACATCTATACTACGTAACTCTGCCCAGACGATATTATTATGTAAATCAGTGATTTTTGACCGTACAGTAAAAAAACATGACATAATAATATTATAGCACCTATAATATACTAATACTATATTATTATTGTAAAGAATAATATGTTATGTTATTAATTTACAAGTGGCCCGTGATGTTTTCTTGGGATTTCAAAGGAAACACTATCTATATACGAGAGTATGTACTATAGGTATATTTTAATATTATCATTTGTCCTGTAAACCCAAGTGTTGAGGATGCCTGCAATTATGGTTACCGTAACCTTTATTTTATTTTACTCTTACATAAATCATATAGGTGTATATATAGTACATATTATAATAAAATATACTTACTGAAAACAATGTTAACATACATTATATATAGGTGTAGACACGCATCTAGTACTATAATATATTTATATATATACCAGGTGATCCGTTTAACGTTTTCACTCATTAATTCAAATACTATTATTGTTATTATTATTATTTTTTTTTACATAACTTTAAGTTGTAAAAACATTTTATTAATTTTTATCGTTATTGTTTTTAATTTTAATTTAATTTTTATACTATTTTACTTTTTTTTATGACAACGTGCAATTTTAATTACTTATTTCAATACAGAATATTTTTTGGAGTACTTCGATAATTTGATATATAAAAATCAAATTATTGACCAGTAGTTTATAAATTATAAGTTATGAATATTTTTAAAGTTTAATTAAGCGGAGTGAAATGGTACTCCGTAAAATGTTGATCCATTTACTCCACTCATCAAAATTTTTAATAGGTACTTATTATAAGTTATAAGTTATAATTAATAAACCACTTTCCAAAAATTGATTTCTATAGATCGGAATACTTCAAATATAACATGAAATTAAAAATGTATATTGTCATTAAAATCAGTAAAAACTTAAAAAAATAATAACGTTAAAAAATATCATTTTTTCTAAAAATTTTGTATCGTAACGACTCAGTGATTTCTGAAATAATGAGTGTCTTACGTTAAATGGAATGGATCAGCCGACCGTATATATTCACTATTAGAAATAAAAAATATTTTATACTTTAAATATAGTATAATAATGCATGGATAGCGTATAATAGTTATTTAATAACGATATATGAGAGGTGGAAAAACAAGGACAACCGGAAATGTAAAATGTTATAAATATTAGTTCTTTATTCGCATATAATATTGATTTTTTTTGCAAAAAAAAAAATGTATTTTTTTTACAATTTTAAATTTGTTTTTAATAGTTGAAATAAAATGTTACTCAGAATAACTTCTTATACTTATATTGTTTATAATTCGTTGTTTCTGTATTTCTGATAATTTTAATACCAATAAAATAATATTTTGTTCTATCATAATAATATTATTATATACGTTAAAAAATCACGAATTTGAAAATGCGAGGTTTCCAATTCCCATTGTAATATTATATATTATTTTATAGGTATACCTACCCTTTCATAGGTGAATAGATACGTTTTTAGTAAGGGCCCGTGTTATTTTCCTCATTGTCAATGGCATTATTCAATCTTATATAATTACTAACAAATCTACAAATATAATTATATTTCTACAGTTTACGTAAAGTGCAAATACGAATTATTGTAACGCGCTTATATATGCGCATAATCACATATAGAAGAAACTAAAACCTTACAATTATCATTTATTAATACGGAATGCTCAGTATGTGCGTACAATATAATATTATCTATGTATTATAAACCTATAAGTAAATAATCGTAGAATATGATTATGTTACTGAAAAAAACTTAGGCAGTACTCAGAGTATCACTGTCTTTAGACAGGCTCTTTTGTAGAAAAACAAATTAAAAAAGGTCGGCAAGTGGGTACCGTTCTGCTGTACAATAGGTATCGAGTAGGTCATTTTCATGGATGTGTTAAATTTGTATTCAATTATATAAAATCATTGTATACGAAAAACGATTCTAAGCGAAGACGGTCTGTCAGCCTATATAACTAAGTATATATTAAGATATTATTACTATTAAAATAATTCATTTTACTATTAACAATACAGAAGGTTGAATTAATTTTTGAAGAAAACTTTGTATTTTCAAATTTAATTGAATGTATAAAATGTAATAATATACTTTAAAAGTTTCAAGCACAAACGAAAAATATTTTTAAATTACAATAAAATAAATAACATCATTCTTCATTTAAATATTTAATTTCGTCTAAATTTGAACTTAAATGTCTATAAAAAATTATTTTTTTAATATATTTTTTGATTTTTTGTGTTACACTATTAAATAATTACGAAAACCCTTTTTTAAAATTTTTAATCCTTAGCTATGAAAACTTAACATTTTATAAATTTTTAACTACAAAACAATTTCCAAATGTTCGATGGTGAATTTTGTTAAGATTTGAATTTTAAATACTTATAAAAAAAATTGTGCCTATGTATTTTTGTTATTTTTGATATGTTATTTTTACAACTTATTAGGAATCTTGTATTAAATTTGCGAGAAATTTGATCAAACAACATTTTTTTTATAGATATTTAAAGAAAAAAAAATTTTAAAAAACCAAAAATTTCTTAGGCCTACAATTAGTTCAAAAATTGTCAAATTATTTTTAAATTTTTTTTTTTGGTGTATAGAAAATAATAATCTAAATATTTGGTGAAAATTTCAAATGTCTACGTTTATTCCTTTTTATATTACATCAAAATAAGAAAATCGTTCCCGGAAAAAACGGGTGTATATCAAATATCTAATTTCAAACGCTCATAAAAAATTAGTTTGACTTTCTGTTAAACTTTTTCTTTTTTTTTTAGAAAGGTAGAAAAACTTATAGTGGATTTTGTGTCTTACAACAAGTTATGAAGAACATTGCATTACACTTTCAAGTTTTTTGATCAACTGAAAAAATTTATATCGGCAATAATAAAAAAAAAATCCAAAAATTTATTATGCTTATAAATAATTCAAAAAAAGTCAAAATATTTTGAAAATGTTATGATGTATAGAAAATATTTATATAAACATTCGGTGAAAATTTCGTGTATTTACATGTGTTTTTATTTTTGTTTTTCCTTGTGCGTTTAAAAACTATTGAGAATTTTGTACTTTTGACTCCCCAAAATACCAACTAGATTCACTTTTCTATCAGAAAAGATGCTGATGAAGAAAAGCGAAATACTTTTACTGTACTATAACGTCATAATAGACACAAAAAAAACATACAACATTGTAAAATCAATACATTTTATCGCTCTGCTCAGAATCTAAAAATATACACATATGCATTCATTGTTTTAGTTTATCACTAAACAACACGAGGAACACTTGATACATAAATGATAAACCTGTCCACTATTATATATAAATATGTATATAGTATAAATATAGGTAATATGTATTATATAGATGGTACTTAAGTAAATATAGATTACACAGAACGTAGCGATTTTTCAATGAGCATTTTAAGTGAGCTTATCTAGCCATTCTAACATAGTAGTTCTAGTAATTTGTAACTTTTGAATTATGTATAGGTACTATTACTTTCCATTTTTTTTTTTTTTTTTTTATGAAGAATATATTATTACATAATCTTCACGCGAATTCATTTTATTTAATTAATATAACGATTTTCAATGATAAAACACAAAGAAAACCATATTATAATTTAGAATAATAAAAATTATAAATATATATATTATAACCAAACAAAATAATTTATATTAGTCATACGACATTTTTCATTATAATACTGTATATTTTGCAACAAATATTCTTTTTCTAAAAAAACTCGATTGTGAGCAACAATTTTACTAATAGCTAGGTATCTATTTATTACTGTCATTATAACTTATAATGCATCAAATGAAAAGTATGCATGATTTGTATTTTATATTTTTTATAATATATCAAATAATATATTTTTAAGAACTATTATCTATTAGACATCCATTTTAGTTATTTCACTGCATTTAAATAAAATTTGTACTTGCTTTCTGAACATGAATGTTTAATTTTAATGAATTGTTTTATATTACACTTATAAAAGGCCCGTTCAAAAATATTATTCAAATTTAAATGTTACGTTATATAAGTACTTGATAATCGACTCAACTGGTTACACCCATGTTACGTTTCATTTCCATTATGATATAGTGCATAATTTTGCTTTATCACTGCAATACTATTCTATACTGCTTAAACTAACTGCAAGTAAATATAAAATTATATTTATCTATTCTTAACTTAAATGATTGATAGACAAATTTATAAAAATGCAACAAATGTAACATGACTACAATCATTATCAAATAAAAATGATTAATATGTCTTGTCATTAAAATATCAATTAAGTTTCCCTTTATCCATGTATAACAATATGTTTGAAATGGTTCGTACAATGAAACGATAAATAAGGTACCTTAACAATTAGAAATAAGTTCTAGTAACTGTTCAATGAACTAAATTGCTTAAACAACTGTGACTGTATAATATTACAACGACGACCTAGTGTTGTTTATTAATTATTTTTTAGAATAACATTTTTAATTATACTAGTGTAAACTATTATTAGCCTTACTAGTTTTAGTAATGTGCTACTTTGGTATGTGTAATTTATATATTATATTGAGTTAGTACATTTTAACGCAGTGATTGATTTTTGACCTATTACTTAAACATAATATGAGTAAGTATATGACGTGTATATGAAGCATATTATATTGTGTGAATACACAAAACGTAACGTAGTAAGGTTTTTTTTTTTTAAGACAAATAAGTTTTTATTTAAAAATCGAGCCTAAAGTTAATTTTACGAACTAAACAATATCAATATAAAATTTATTCCACTAAACATATTTTTATAAAAATATAAACTACTTATTATTAATGAAAAATAGTTCATATATTCTGTAAACATTAATACCATTAAAAATACCTAACCATGTTCAAGTTACGTAGTGGTGTAACGAATAATAATGAAGTAATTTGTCGGTCGGTAGATAATAAATTATAATTGGTGGGAAATTAAAATCTCAAATTTTACGTAATACTTACAATATAATTATACGAGGATGAGGAAATACTGTATTCAAATAAATTATAACACGGGTTTTGTTGTACCGACGTGTTAACGTAATCAATTTATTCGCGTTTAAATATTTTAATTTATGGAAAATAATATTAATGTTTTGTAAAACCAACAACGACAACTTAACTTGTGATTATAAAGTGATCGAAATAATATTTTGTTGAATCAGACTAAAAATGTTTTTTGATTAATGAATAATTATTATTTAAAGTGTTTAAATACCGTGAAAAATGTGGGTACATATTATAACTAAAAAATAACGATTCGTATGCGTATGATGTATCGACAACGGTTCTCGTATATATCTAGGCCAAAAGGTAAGCTCATGTGGTAAACATGTAGGAACGTAGGTGTATTATTTCTTAGGCTCTGTACAATATATATTATATACGATATATCCACTACAATCTACGACTTGATAGTATTACTATTTACTATAGTATCTTTACTCACAGTAACCCGCCTGTACCCTGTACAACATTATGGTATTATTGTAATATGCATGCACGGCAGCTACCTCCATACGCCAATAATACTTAGATATTATTATTGCTTCTATGGCTGTACGCGGTCAGGCGGCGTCGTCAGTTCACGTCGTCCTCAAGCAATGAGCACACAATATACATAATATTATTACCATCGAGTATATATATATATTATAATATAATATTATTCTCAATGAGACATTATGTTTTCGCGTATAAGTGAATGGATACTATAGGAATAATAATATTATCGTAGACGATAACCAATATAACAATACGACGCTGTTCTACATTTATTATTATTATTATTATTACTTTATTATCGGCAGCACACAACGCCGCCGCGGCGATTGTTGATGCGCAGACCGGCGATCAGCGATAATTAAAAGCCGATTATTGGCGCGCGTTTTCACACGGTCTAATTCGCCACCGCTCGTCAATCGTCATGAATTATTATTATATTGTTATTATACGACTAATGATTATATTCTATCGATCATTGTGTCGGTGGCACACGCGTGATGATGTCCGATCGGCTGACATGCGAGGATATCGGCGGCGTATATTATACCATATATATATATATATTAATAATACGTATACGATGTATTATTACAATGCATAATGGTATAATAGACTAGAACATGTGTCAAACCAAGTCTAGGATGTATAATAAATGCATATATATAAACGTATACAATATTATGTTATAGCCGTCAGAATGCGCAACTTGAATTGACAGTAATGGAAATCGCCACATCGCGGCCTATTATATGATTAAAAAGAAAAAAAAGACTGGTAAGAAGATGAGAAAAAATAGCATTGCTATATAATATCAATGACAAATTGAATAGGTATAGATAGTCGCAATAATAATATAAATCGAAATGGTATACAGACGACGACGACTACGGCATGATGTGTTTGTTGCCCTGTCATTCGAAAACGATATTATATATTATTATCTTTTGCCGGGGACCTACCGCATTTTTACTACAATATTATATGCAGTCATTGTATTCCGTTGATTTAAAACAGCAATCTCTATGTATCGCATGCGTGAAAAAATTATCAAAAACGTATCACTATTATATACGCAATAATAGACGTTATGCGTTAATTGGTTTTGGAGTTGACAAACGAATGCCAAGGACGGCGCAGACCTTTCGATAAGTCACGTATATTCACATTTCACGTATATTACATAATATATAGATGCGACCGAGATAATTGGGTTGGGAAGGAGGGCCTGACTCCCCTGTTAGTTTAATTTCCCTATTAAAAATGTGTTTTTTTTTTTTTGTGAAGGGGGAGGGTGCACTTTAACTTTGCCTGAATTGAACCTACGTACTCACATATCTATCACATCATCAATGCAATATATACAAAAGTAAAAAAATTATGGATTGTGTTATTTATAGAAATTATAAGAAGTAGAAAGCATTATAATAACCTTACAATTCTTCTATACACACAAATACACCAAGACGTTGATAAATATTAAATTAATTAACTTATTATTTGAGTTATGCAATCTATGTAGTTTATGTATATAATGCCTAATTGAATCTAAGAAATTGTGATAATCGAAAAATATTTCTCGAGTTCTAGACAATCTAGACATATAAATTAAAAATTTATTTGCAGGTGTTCCATTATGTTTTTATATTGATTAACAACACAAGAGGTTATAGTTGGAATAAAATTACATAATTTATTTAAAAAAAAAATTAAGCGCGAGTTAATATGTCTTCTTCTTCTTTGCCCTTCTCAAACAACTATATATGGGTCAACCATCCTTGTCCTTCGTCTTCGCAGGACTCTGTCCCCTACCACTCCTTTACTCACACCAACTGTTTACGTGTCATTCTCTATTTTCTAGAATTAAAATATTCTTTATAAAATATAAAAAATATTTATCTTTCTAAATATCAACGCTGAATATAACATTGATATATATTTAGGCATCATTTAATTCCACGTACCTACATATAATTATTGCCATTGCAATTGTATACAACAAAATTTAGAATTTAATTTCAATTTTAAAAACACGCTTTCTACAAACTATGTATTATATAGGTAGTACTTTATAATAATAGTGCCTATGTTGTTATTATCGATGAATCATTTTCACTGGCCCAGACATTCGTAACGCTATACGCATAGAATATAATATATAACTATAATAGAGTATTATACAATATTAAAATAACATTAAGTTTATAAACATTTTTCTTGTTTTTAAAATAGCTCATCACTATATGTATTTTAATATGTTCCGCTTAGGTAAGTTACGCCACTGTACAGAAATATAGGAAATACCGTATCTGCTATATATATATTATATATACTAGTTGTTAGTTAGGTAGTACTTAAATGCTTGAAAGTATGGTTTGATTAAATTATAATTTACTAGTTTTAACATATTCATAGCGTCTAAATCAATTTTTTAATTTATTTACAATAATTATAGACAATTATCATGCAAAACAATTTGATGTTCCAATATTTCAAATAAATTATTTATGAATACATTTTTAAAAGATTATAGGACGGTTTTCAAGTGTTTTAGAAATTAGTAAATAAATATAAAATTTAAATATTTTAAACAAATATTTCCGAATATAGATCATCTATATTTGTAAATCTACTATAAAACATTATGTAAGAACATAAGGTATAAATAACATATTTTCTCTGTAGAAAATTATATTCAAATGTGCATTGTTTAGAGAAACTTAATTTAAATAAACTGAACAGTGAACGTACATTTAGTAGGTACTATCTTTTGAATCAAAATTAAATATCCAATGACCATGTATATACCTAACTACCTATATGTCCTGTGTGTGTGTGTAGGTGCATGTGTATTGTTTATGACATTTATTTTAATTTAATTATTTAAGGATATAGATCCAGCTATTAAACAATATTTAATTTTTTTACGATCATCATCGGTGTATACAATTCAAGTCTCGAAATGACCGAAATGGAAAATATGTATTAAAATAATATTGTAGTTTTTAGTAAACGTATATCTTGAAAAGTTAATATTTCTAAATCTTTTTATTTTTTACACATCGGCCACATACATAATATTGTCGTCTGCGAATTACGATTATTTTAAATTCAAACGATAATGAAGTTTGTTTAATATTAATAATTACGGTGTACAATCAAAATAATAATTGATTCGTAGATTAATTTTACACGCTCGACAATAATTATTAGCCGAAATATTTCCAAAATATTATCTTTGTCCAGTGACACGATGTGTTTCGTCCGTGTGCAAAAAACTGACCCGATATTGTTACGTTATAACGCAGTGTATCGACGCAGATCATTCTACTCAACGTATGACGCAATGATAGAAACACATTTACAACACACGTGTATGTTTGTTATATATTAAATAAAAATATTAATTAATAGCGTGACAATACCATAATAGTTTCGATGAATAAACCGAAGAATTGAATCAAGTCGAAAATGTGTCGTGGAGGATAAACTTTAAAAATACGAAGTTATGATCATAAAACCATATGCATAGGTAAAAAGGATGATGCGGTTTAAGACAATTAAAAATAGCAAGCAGCTATAATAATAATACAATATAAGTACCTATACGCGTATATGTAAGAGACGAGGTTTTTGAGTGGTTCCCAGTTTAATAATTGCGTCGTATTAATAATATAATAATAATTGTTGAAAACGGATCACGAGACGATCATTTTACATAACCGATGAGAAATCCGATAGCACACACACACACATACGGTCATAGACCAAAGACGTAGACAGACAGATGGACGGACGGACGGACGAACGCACATACGCAGGCCGACGCGCGCTTTCACCACGTGACTTCTTTGCCAAACCGCGTCGTGAATAATTGAAACCATTAAGCTCAGATTTTTTTGTTTTAATTTCATGCGCCCCCATTAGTATTTCGTCCCACGATCCGTTTGTTATTTTAACCGTATATTATATTATATAGTTACCTACCTATGTGTATATTATTATATATTATAACAAACGTCTGTTGGCTAAAAATCGCCTTCCTGTTTATGTATGTATTATATAACATAATATGTTAACATGTACGGTTTTTAATTATTATTGCGCTTCATTTGGGTTAATAATATTATATCTTTGCGGGAGCTAAAGTCGATTTAATTTCCAAAATGTCGAATATTAGTTTATAAATACCTACATTACCTACTAGTATAGTTGAACCGTTCTTATTAAATAGCCTACTGAAAATTTGTCGATACCCAACGATTTTAAACTCCACTTTTTTTCCTGAATACCTTTATAGGTACCTATTTTTATTAGTCAAACGTGATCTCACATCATTTGAAACAATAATGAATACAAACGGAAAACCTTCACAAAATAAACAAATTTTATATATGTAATATATCATTATTTATATTTTAGAATTTCATAATTATTGAACCCTCCAGTGAAACGAAAATAATATAAAGCCCGTAAATATTGATACACCAGAACGTTTAGACATATTTCGTGATAGTAACTTAGGTAGAGTAACGTACTAACGTATGGTTTATGATTACTTATTCTCTACTCGTGGAATTGCAAAACAGTCCCTGCGGTCTTCGCGCTTAGACTTAGACTAAATTATAATAAGTGTAATTTGTTGAATATAATGGTCATAAACTCATAATGTACACAAATAATACCATATAATTGTGTTAACTGTTCATTTCCAAGGATTTTTTTTAATGGTTTTAACGCCGAGGAATTTGCACTGTCAGTTTACTTAACAGCCCACACTGATGCAGGTGCACAATTTATTATTTCAATAATGAAAAATTGACGTTTTCACAAAAATCAGTTAATCACCGGCAATTTGTATTAATATTTAACTCCAAATATCTGGTCTTACGATAATGTATCCCAAAAGTTATTTAATCAGAATTATATTTTATACAAGTACAGTGCACAAAAATATTAATTTAATACATATATATATATATATATATATATAGGATTGACACTTGATAAGAGTGAAGCAGAAACAAGTCAAATGTCAATCGCTCTTCTCTTTTGTAAAACATTAAATACATATGTAATTGATAATAATTACATTGTTTTAAACGTTTGAAGTTTAACTTAACATTTCAAAATGTCTCGTGGTAATAGAAAAAAATTTCTGAAATAAAGTTGTCCATAATAAATACATTCTAAAGGGGACAAAAACAAAATTAAATTGCCTCTGTTCACCTTAAATAAAAATATACACAACTATTGTTTTCAAGTTTATAAGCATTGACTAATTAGATATTCGTTCGGAACAGATAAATGAACAATTAACCTAATATACTTTATACAATAAATATAAATATGTAACAATAACTGCCCAAAAGGCAGTAATAACACCTTAAAATAGGTATACGAGTATATTGAGTAAACATTTAAACTTTCTAATAAATGGTATAGCTACTTAATACTCTACGATAAAACAATTTAGTCTACTTAAAATCAACTTAATTGCACGTAATTCTATTTTCTCAATGTATAAATTATAAATACCTACTGAGTATACCTACATACCTATTTTTTTTCAAAGGTACAATATTATGCTTTTAGTAAAGCATAATAATTCTATTGCTAAATACAAACGCTAGAATTAAGAACCATTGAATATAGTGTCAAACTGTCAATGGATACCACGTATAAGCTAGTAAAATATTAATGTTGTAATTACTTGCACACAGTTTCCTCTCATTAGGTATATTACTTTTTGTAAATGTTTTTTCCGGAAAAAAATTAAATATATCATAAGTAAAACAAAAGAAATAATTTTTTTTTCATTTCCAAAACATGAAACATATTTCTATAATATTACTTATTAGCTACCAAGTAACATTAATATAATCTTTTAACTTTCCAAAAATATATGCAAAATTCTACAACATGCCTATTAATAGGTTACTAACAAAATTTTATTATATTATATAGGTATTTATTTGTTTTTTATTAATTTTAAGAGGTTACCAATACAAATATTATTGGCTTATAGCAATACAAACAGTTAACATACTATTTTTTTTTTTATAGTATAATATAGATAAGATTTATGAAGTCGTATAATTTTGAAAATTTTAAAAAATTAAAGATGCTTAATATTTATTTTGTTCGTCCGGTACCTCAGTACGATCTCTGCAGTTCTTCGTACAGCTAATTGTCTGGAATTGCTTTGTTTTCTCCGATGTCTAATATACATCTAATATTTATATAATACTTTTTACTTATATATTATAGTATCGCGATCGCTCGAATTAACAATACGATCATTACGGTATTAAAGTAGTCTACGCGGCGTCTACAATATTAAATATTTTAGTCACGTATAGATAAACCCGATACAATAATAACAACAATAATTTAATACTGTAATAATTATAATATGGTCTGCGGGAAAACGTCGCGGAATCGACATAACGACTGTTGCAGGGTACAAGATAATGATAATAATGATATTATCATATTTTATTATTACGAGACGTTGTTTGACGGCGGTAAACCGACCGTGTCGAAAACCGAAGAAATCCGCGCGTTCGCATGCACACAGTGTGGTGGGTAGTAACCGTAGTAAAGCGATCGCGCGCGTGCGACACCACCGCCGCGCCGCACCGATGGGAAACAACACTCGGCTGAGCATTTCAAGAATGCTGCTAATCGTTTAACCTCGACTGCGCGCAGACAGCGGAATGAACCGCGGGTACTGGCCCACGCATTTTACCTAGGTATACCTTACAAAGCACACTATACTATATACCACCGTGTATATTCGTGTGCAGGCGGTATACACCAGCTAAGACCTATGCGTGGCAGCGTGCGTACAGTAAATATGTTTTATACATTATACCACCTATATAATATTACCACATCATAATTGTTTCGACTATTGTTGTTATTATTGCGATAACGTTATCCTCCGATCAGCCGGACGTTTAAAATATATTAGTAATAAACAGGCGCGCCGTGTGT
Source organism: Pentalonia nigronervosa (assembly GCA_014851325.1). Taxonomy (NCBI): domain Eukaryota; kingdom Metazoa; phylum Arthropoda; class Insecta; order Hemiptera; family Aphididae; genus Pentalonia; species Pentalonia nigronervosa. The sequence goes on from JACXSJ010000727.1 coordinate 119,333, forward strand.
GTATAAAAGCTGCATATATTATACCAGAGGGTCGCGACACTGACCGGGGGAAAAAACTAACATACATCGGGAGTTCCTCGAGCGTCCGGCATCACATATTGTATTATATTATTTCTTATATTTATTAATGACATTGCTATCTTCGAAATTGCACTAAACTAATGTTTGCTAATGCTATTAAAGTTCAACGTATGGTTAACAGTCGAGTCGATGTTGATTTACTTCAATCTGATTTAAACATTTCACTCTGTGATTGCTGTGTACTAACAATTTAATTTTTAAAAGGTATTAATAAAAGCTAGATAATGACATTTTCTAGAGCTCTAGAGGTTTCAAAATTTAATTACAATTTCTATGAATGAAATACTACATCGGACTATGTTATCTATTGGGATCCTTGGTATTTTTTTTTGATCTTAGATTTAAATTTGACTATCACATTACCAAAATTGGTCAACATAGGTCAATCTTAGATTTCACTCTTAAAAATCGTGCCAACTTTAACGATAAGCATATGCTTTAAAATCTTTATATTCAATCAGGTTTTAAATATAAATAAGAAAAAATTCTTATAATTCTTCTAATTTAAATGTTCCGTACCCTGGGAACCGCATTCTTCGTATTCATCCCCACTTTCATTTGTTCTAAACCATGGAATACTTGAACAAAATCGTTTGTGATTAGATTTATACTTTCTGTACCTATATAATTTTGAAAATATTATGACAAAAACTAAAACAAAATTTGACAATTTTCTGAAATATTCGTTGTCCTTAATTCTTAAATCGTTTTTCCTTCCATTATCCTACTCGTAGTACTCTTTCTAATAACACATTAGATATAACCAAAAAATAAATAACAAATTGTGGACGTAATACCTATACTTCCCGCAGTAAAATGATACAAAAACCATAAATTAATTAAAAATATTTTTGTTCAATAATTTAACTTAATAATTGAATTATTATTATTCACCTATATTCGACTCGTTTAAAATGTGTTGTAATTTCACACGCACGGTAATATACAGTACTATATACTCTGTTCAGCGAGAGGACGAGACGCGGCCTGAAGAAAATCGGTTCTTCTACGCAGTCGCTGCGTGACAGCAAGCCATCAAAACCCGTTGCACTACGGTAAGGTATCGCGTTTTTTCGTCGGACTGCATTGAGTGTATAGCACTTGAACTTCACTTAAACTGTTAAAAGAATCGCCCTGGACACATTATAATAAGTTATTCACAACGTATACACCTCACGAGTGAATAATAATAATTATATAGGTACTACAAGTATAATAGGCGACCGCGGCCCTCGTCCGTGCCGAATATACCGATCACAAACTCGCGCGCTCATGTAGCATAATCTTCAATCAACATAATATATAATGCATAGATATAGTGTTAAAATGATTGTGCCTTCGCATATATAATCAAACGTATTATACATAGGTATATAATATAAACGTATATGTTATTATATACTTATTATTACTATGTCGGGTATACGACGTGTTTTGCAGGCGACCGGTATACCTAAATAGGGTACTGGTCGCGCGCGCGTATTACGAGTATTATATAGAGGTATATATGTGTGTGTGTGTATATGTACGCATAGTGTAATAGGTAATAAGTAGGTACCAATAATGTTATAAAATACGCGAACACGTATATACCCGCCCCTCGAGACGCGGTTCACCTTGCCAAAGTATAATATTATATATATACAACTAGTTACTATATACCTATCTGCGTATATATATGACGTAAACATGTATATGCACTATATGTAGCGCTTATTATATTACCCACTTATTACCCATCATCGTACCTGTTATAATATACGCATGCATATATAATATTTGTATATTATGACACCGTTTTTGTGTGTATATATTGTATATTATTATAAAATATTATGCATGATGTCTGTGTATAAGCATAATATTATATCGAATTAAATCGTATATTGCACCTCACGCGCACTGTAAAGGTGCCTGTTTACTGCAAGATGCGCCGTGAACGAATTCTGTCCGTCAGTCCACTATATCTCCTCGCCGCTCTCTCGTCTCTCACAGCGTTTATTATCGCAGTAAACCTTATAATGATAATAATAATAATAATAATATTAATATTATTATTAAATCTGACCCAGATACGTGATCAATTAGTAGTTTTAAACCGACCGCTAAAAAAAAAAACCTGAAAAATCTAACAACAACAACGTAATTTATGCGAGCGCGTGCCCGCTCAACCCCTTCAAATAACCCTGATCCGGCGGTCGCCACCTGCAATGACGCGAACGTTTTCGATATACTTATTACGTATATGTAATAATAGTAATAGTAGGTAGGTGGTCATGCTATTATTATTATTATTGTTATTATTCTACTAGGCCGCGTGAGATCGGTGCGATATCGGTCTCGCGACAACGACGAAAGCGCATGCGACAATGGGTTAATCATCGAGGTCGCACACGACCTTCGGAGTCGTCGCCCCGACCGATATTTGACGACGTGTTGCCGCCGCATTGTTTTTACAGGCGGATTTTTACAATGACAAACGTGCCAAGCGGACAGACCTCCTCCATATATGCATATATGCATAAATTATAATAATATTTATATCATTATTATTATTTTACGAGATAATTAACACCTACGGCGATGGTCACTGCTGTAACAACATATAACGGTGTAAATGGTATATATACCGTATATGTATATGTATAATATAGTGCAGGTGTCCTACATTAATTTCACGTGTTTGTTCCAAAAACTATAAGCTAAAAAATTACATATAATATATTGTATGTATTCAACACGATTATTATCGATGACCGTCAGCAATCGAATTGCAGATCACTGTGCGCACATAATGGACTTATTACAGCAAGGTTTACAATATATATACAAAGGTCTTAGAATATGATATATTATATGTTATACACGCGTGTGATATATATATATATATATCACAGCTACTCTGTTAAATATAGGCTTTTTTAAAAAAAATATGTATACAAACCACTATAAAAGTCGGACACACAAGTATTTGTATGTACTTGTATACATTTGTATATGTACAAGTACATATTTCGTGTTAATTTCGTTGTTGTATTCGTCTGAACTTAATCGAGCAGAAAAACACGTGTTTATAAGAACAATTTGTAACAAAATATTATTATTATGAAGATTATCATTATAGAAGGTATATCTTATAGGTTCATTTACTATATTCTCTTTTCTATGTTTTGATAGCATATAATATGCAACGATTGCAACAACTGTTCAAAACGAGTAGACTTTAATATTACCTATACCTATTACATGCATATCACGCGCGTGCATATTGTAACCATATCAATAATTAAGATTCATGCCTATACATATTATAAGTACACTATATTTTGCATATTATATTGATATATATTAAAAGTTATTTATATAGTTCTAAATAAGTTAAATTATATATGAATTTCTATAATATTACGTACTTGTTATATTATAATACACGATTAAAAACACAAATATTAATTTACGCGATGAAAACGATAGTAGTAAGGTACGTGAAATAACTCTTATAGGCTTTAAATTAAATCGAGTATATACATATTATTATATGTTTATTTCCTGCGGCCAACACTGATTATTTGACCCATATACGTACAACTGCCAACTGGTCTCACTTTATGCTGCAGACTGCAGTTCAATACAACTTTCCTTCCGACCTTGGTATAATTCACTTATCGAGCGATCAATCATTTGACTCTCAACCACCCACACTATATTCTATAGTATATATATATATATAATTTATAAATATAATACGTAATCATATGATAATCAACTACTATATTATAGGTGCATTTTATGTAATATATATGTGTGTGTATGTAAAAGGTATATAATTCAGTGTAGTAATTATTATACTGTCATTGATTAATATAAATTGTATTATTTTCGATTAAAATTACGTTTCCACTCTATACAATACACACTGTTTAGATGTATAATATAATATATAACAGTAGTATATTATTTTAAAATTAAAGTATTATTCATTTCTAGAAGTGTTTATACTATTATAAACCATACGGTATCTTTGGCTCGGGTGGGGCAACTTTTTTAGTAGGTGTACTATTATTGTATAATATATTTAGTATAAACTTGAAGACTTTAACGCACATTGCGCGTCCGACCCCTTTCACGCGGTCATATTTCAGTATCATAATTCATATAGTGTATGTATTAAAATAATATATAATAAAATAAAATACATACACAGCATATATAGCCACAGAGGCATGCTTAAACATTATCTATTAGTTATAATTTTTTTAAACATTAAAATTATTAATTAATACGTATACAAAATATAAATATATATAACATTTAATAAAATATACTATGATATATTATTGTAATATTGTATATTAGGGTATAAGGTGTAAGGTGAAGGGGAACTATATAAGCTATAAGTTTTTAAAATCAACCATTAATATTATACATACACGAATATATCTATAATCTAGCCTATATAATCATAGTAGTACACTACATGAAGCTTATATATTTTATTGCAGACTTTGATGAATGATGATAGAATATTTCATATTAAATAATATATATTTATAATAAATCCGCTATAATATTATAGTTTTAAATAATAGCTATATTATAAACTAATTAGGTATAATTAGAAACAATTTATTACAAATAAATTCATACTATAAAATGTTTATATACTACTACTGTAACTTGTATAAGCAGTTTGAAATGGATTGAGAATAAAATTAGTTGAAAGTTTGAACCTTCGCTTCTAGAGACTATATATATTATACCCATTCGCATGCGTATGTATATAGGTACATTTTATAGAAATTGTATTAGACATTAAATTTTTTTCGTTTAGCCATATATAATAATAATAATAAATACTTCAGAACACTGCAACAATTATATATATATATATACTTATAGCCTATATAGATATACTCATCATCAATCAATATGCATCGCGGGTGCGGAAATAATAGTATATATAGTAACCATACCTATAAGAGCGGACTCGAGGTATATATATATGTATATATGATGATTGGCCAAATATCAAGCGAAATCACTATATAATAATAACGACTATAATGATTAATGACTAATGATGGTGATTGGTGGCCATACCTTTCTGTATATTTTTTCAACCAAAATATAATGTACATCTATTATAATACGCATAAATACCATAAAACATTTATTTTACACACCGCCGAAGACGTTTCTATGTACAGCAGGAAGTCATATTCGGACAGGGTCTAATGAGTTTGGCGTGATATATATTATGTAGGCTATGTATACCAAACCGAATTTCATGTTTAAAATGCGCGTTGCGTAATCCACCGACGATCGTTTCAAATACGCACACAAATCTGATTTTCATATTATTCTTACACAGCCACACTGACGTTGCATTATAATTGATATACCATGTATAAAGGTGGTAAATAGAAAAATAGAGTGACAAAAAAAAATCAATAATAACTTACAAACCGATTATTGACGAAAACTATATATATTTTAATATTTGAATAAATATTAATTGGTTTTGAATTAACCCAAATATCGGTTTCGGCTGATATTGGTGTGAGATTTTTAAGAATTTGTACGGAGTTATATGAGTTTTGATTAATTCGGATAGGTATAGGTACTTGTATACAGTCATACTGGACAGTATTATAGCTTACGAACGTATATTATTATAATGTTTACACCCATTAATTCGAATAGTCTCAATTTTTTTACCAAATTTAATGTCATTACAAAACATATTGTTCTTGTATTTTTCTGAAAAAAATTATATCTTTAACTATTTTTTTGTCGTTTTTATCGTAATTTTTAAGTGTTTTTATTTTTTTGAACCTAACCTGCATAGATTTTTAATATCGTATTCCAAAGCCTAATATTATTCGGAGTATTTCAATCCATAAAGATCAAATTTTAGACAAGTAAAGTTCATGTATTATAGTTATAAATATTTTAAGTTTTGATTAACGGGGTAGTGAAATAACATTTTGTGGTGTATCCTTGTAGTACCATACCACTCTACTCCGCTCATTTAAACTTTAAATGCTTATAACAGTTATAAGTTATAAGATAACAATGAAGATGATTAGATAAATTAAATTAATGTAAACTACCGATTTTTTTGTAAATTTGTAATTTTTTTTTTTTAAATATTTCACGTTTTTTAATACATATTTCGCCAAAAATAATAACATAAATATTTACATATTTTGACTTTTTTATTACATAAAAATCCGTGCCCTAGTTATAACTAATAAACAGTTTATTTTCAAAAAAGTTGAAACTTTTTGAAATAATGAATGTAGACGCACTTGCGTGAATAGATCACTTGATATTTATATTGACTAAATATTTTGGTGACTCGGGGAAATCAGACATACCTATAAATATAATATCCGGTGCACAGCGGCAGTGGTGTTACGAATATAATATTGCATATATAACAATAGGTTACACGCTCTAAAAGCGCAAATTCTACTAAAGCGCGTCGCTCGTTTTCATTACCCACAACAGTTAATCGACGTATAATATAATATATAACATAAATACAAATGCATATATACATACATACATAATAATACTATTGCTTTAGATACTTATAGATCATAACAGCGTATTAATCATCCACCGTGAAATCGCTCGATCAATTTGTGTCTCACCCGCGCACGTGCCAAGGTCGCGCCATTGCGGTTCAGCCGCCACAGCTCTTATTGTAATCACATTCTAAACACACACACACACACACACTGCAACTGCTAAAATTTACTGTCTACATCAACTGTTGGGTTGCTAACAATTAATTTCACTTTCTACATATATTATAGGAATATATTATATTATTATGCTTTTAACGCGGATCTACTGTTACGGGTCAGACAGTAAATCGGGACGAATATATAGATGGTTTTCTATATACACTGTATAGGTATACCTATATAATATACTAACACAACGGCGGAAGTAAAAACGGCGTGGTTGAAAAAAAAATAAGCTAGTTATTATAACATCATATAGGTAAGCCGTTGTTTGGTATATTAGATTCTTTATACATACATTACTATTTTTTACACGGTGCTATATATCGTGCATTTACATTTTATTGTTTCGATTAACTTCCACAAAAAAATGTGTCAAAACGATTATTATATTATTATATAGGTAAGACGAGATAAAATATCTTGACAGTTGACAGTTTAAGATCCGCAACCTTTTTTAGACAAAACATGTATTAAGTTTCTTTTTATTTTAGAAAATTCGTTACATAAACATTTTATAGAGTAATTTTTAATAATACCTACAGTGTACTTGTATATATGTATAGGTAATATATTTAATAATAATAGTATATATAATAAGTAATAACAAATAAACACAATATTCGTTCGTAGGTACCAATATAATTACACTTCATCATTTAATTGGTGTTATTATACATTCTATATGGTACCTACAAAATGTATAATTTTTAAATCGTATTGTAGACTTTAATAATATTATTATAATCATATTTGGCGCAATTTTAACCATTTAATGCTATTTAAATCAAATTAGAGAAGTATTTAAACATGATTATATTTTCGGTCTATAAATTATAACAAAATATATATATATATCAGATAGGTTATTATTCTTTCACTTATTCATAATACACAAACTATCAATATTCAATACATTTGTGTATTAACCTTTTTTAATTTATAAATACAATAAAAAATATTGGATATTAATATATTATACATCTTAAATGTGTATTAAATTAAATAAATATTGCTCATTTATTTCTATGCTGTTTATTTAAAAACGTATCAACATTTAAAATGTTCTTATATTTTTTTATTTTATTACTTCGAGCAGCATATGCATTTATTATTTAAATGTATTTCGCCAAATTTAATTTTGAACTGAAGAAGAAAGCTATATACTACACGTCTACGCCTAATGGTTTGGAAACTATTATACAACCAATATCTACCTATATATTAAATAAATATTAATTATTTTAATAATTCAAAACGCTTTATATTATTATAGCGAAGTTTGGTTATAGTGTATTACGGTTAGGTTATAGAATTAAATGATTATTAAAGTAATAGAAATTATTAAAACTCATTGATTCATTTAAAATTCGATTTTGCTAGTACTTTCATTAAGATAATGAAGGACTTATTAGATCTTGTTCTTGTTTCTGAGTTTTTGATAGTATGTTATTACTGTATTAAAGATCAAAATTAATTATAATACATATTAATACATAATTCTACAATTCCTTATACTGCAGCACTATAACAGCGTGTAACGTAATATTTTTATGAATTATCGAATTATTTAAATTTCGAATTTTATAATAGATGCCTTTATCAATGCGACTGACTAAACGAGAATTACGCATATATTCGTTTCAACAGCATAATATATAACAGTAATCTAAATCTATGACAGTGTAAACAGAGATGTTTCGAAATTATTGCTAAAAATTTGAAAGGTTTCCGGAAAATACATATTTTATGAAAATCGTATGCATATTACGCTGCAGGTTAACCAATTCGTGTGTATTGTCCACTGTAATACACTACGAGTAAAATATGTGGTTAAAAATGATAATGTTATGTTCAGTGTTTACGAACGCCATTTAGTAAGTTGCACAATATCATCCGAGTAAAAATAAATTAAACCTTCGGAGTTTCTCTGATGGGGTAATATAGTGCCACAATAATACGAATAAAAACAGAATAAAAAATAGATACTTAGGTAATTAAAACGTTATATATATATATAACTCCAGTCGACGCGGCGCTTACGCCTTCTCCTCTGCACAGTAGAAAATATATGAACTGGCACAGACTCCGCCCTATCCCGCGCACGCACGACTATACATTAGCTTATTAGTTATTAGTTTATTTCCTATTGATAATTGGTTTAGTATTGAAAATCGAAATATATACATTATAAAGTAATGTAAACCAGTAAACAACGGGCAATTATTATTTGTCTGTATTATTTTAATCGATATATACGAGAACCGGGAGATTCGTGACAGATTTTGACGTATATGCGACATCGCACACGCTTATCTATATATATATATATATATATATATATATATATATATATATATATATATATATATATATATATATAAATGGAGCCAAAAATGTATAACAATTCATCAATTGAGAACGGCTGGGCCGATTTCGCTCAATTTTTTTTTTCAATTGTTCGTAATTTCCAGGAGATGGTTTTTACGAAAGAAAATTTTGGAAAAACCCAATCCCGGGAGGTGCTCAAACAGGGATTTTGAGATTTACGATGGAAATATTTGTTTATAAATGGTTGCTGTACCGCCAATCTCCGTTTATTTATAAGGTTGTCAATGGTTACACATTCATAACTATTATAATTAGTAAGAATACATTATCGTATACATATTTTTGTAAATAAATTTATTGAAAAAAACAAATCTTCGGCACGGGCAACCGTCGTAATGTTTTTTTATACCTCATTCTGATTTCACTCACTTACGCACCGCAGGTGGATTGCCTACCTGATAATTTACTGCTGGCATATTGTCCGTGATCTAATGCAGTGGATTGCCTACCTAGTTGGTTTAAATGCATATAAATCATTTCAGGTTAATCTTAACTTAATATTTGGCTCAGGCAACGCTGGGCGGAACAGCAAGTATATAATATTATATTTATGCGGCTATAATAGGTAAATAGATGTATAATAATGGCATGTACCCGATGACGGTGGCGTTACGCACGTTTCGCAGACCGAGGCGGGGTAATATAATTATGGTGACCAGATATAAAAATTTTAAAAAAAGTACATTTTAAAACTTAGCTCCTCCTCTGTCCTATATTAAATAAATAAACACAAAACTTTATTAATATGTTTCTTAGATATTTACTACAAAAACATAGCATTTAAATTTAAAAAATAAATATCATGTATCCTTCATAATGGTATTTTTAATTTAAAAATAATAAAAAATATATTTCCCGCATATTAAAGGACCATGAGACACAAAAAATGACTTAAGTTCAATTAATAGATAATTAATTAATATAACTAACGGTAGTACTCAAATTTGTATACGTCGATTCGTTGAGGCGCTAGGCCAAAACAAAGTAGCCACGTGACGTCACAAGATTACACGGCGTGGTGGCGGCCTATATTTTTATACAGAAATCGTCGACGTGATCTAGGTTATTTATTTATATTTTTTGTTATATTGAACAAAAATTAAAAATTAAGACAATAATCATAAGTTTGTGAGTTTTAATAAAAGTGTACGTTTTGTCGTTTTACTAAATTTAAATGTACGTATACATTTTTATTACCTAAAAGTTGATATGATATTAGAATAGACAGTGAGGTAATATTTTTTTCAATATTTCACATATATATATATATATATATATTTTTTTTTATTATACTAAAAACTAAAAATAAAAATATAAACATTTTGAACATAATTATAAAATTAAATTGAAAATCTTGGTTCATTTTTTATGTGATTTAGTAGAGACGTGCATTTTTCAGCTAAATAACTGACCGTCACTTTTGCAGTTTTGCGAAATCCACCAAAGATGATTATTAATACTACTTTTCCATAAATAAGCATTTTCATTCTTTTTTTCTAATATTTTCATTTTTTTCATCAAATTTTTAGATAGGTGCCACACATCAAATTCATGTTATATTTCAGGATGTTATGTTCTAATGTAAAAACGAATTCCTATATGTCGATCAATAAGAAACAATTTAATATTACAATTTTGGTTTTTAGTCAGATCATTAAGTAATAATTCACAACCTTTTCTTTCTAAATCTCATTTTGCCATACCTTTTTGAACAAGTTTAAAGTCTACTATTTTTCCGCTACGTAAATCTATTACCGAATAGATGCAAAAACCTGAAAAGTCATACTGGCCATCTCCAGCTAACCAAATATCATTTTTTGAATTTTTAACACAGCCAATTGTACTTTTCTTTCAATCTTCCCAAATATTACATATGACTGGTCCAGTATAACGCTGAATTATTTTATCATAAATCGGTCGAGAAAAAAAATGATAATTTTAATGAATCACAAAAAGCTACCATTTGTGTGCATAGAATTTCGGATAAAGTCAAAGCAGATCCAATTAATATATTTTATTAACATAATTATCCAAATAGAGTATTTTTATTTGTCCGTTTACTGTGATGACTACGAAGTTATTTACAATAGAATTTAATATAACAAAAATTATAAATAAATAATCTAGACCGCGTCGGCGATTCCCGTATAAAAATATAGGCCGCCGCCACGCCGTGTGATCTTTTGACATCACGCGGCTATCTTGCTTGGGCTCTAGCGCCACAACGAATCGACATATACATATTTTAGTACCACCGTTAGTTATAGTAATTAACTATCTATTAATTAAGTCGAAATCATTTTTTTGTTTCATGGTCCTTAACTATAAAAACATAACATAGGTATACATTTACCGTTTATCTTTGAATGTCATAGTCATTATCACTGATAAAACAAAACAGATAACAAATTGAATTAACCATGCTACCAACCAATCAGAATGCCTTAGGTCCTACCATAAAATATAAATTAATAACCAAATTATAAAAATCATAAACGTGTATAGCTTATAATATTAAAAAAAAAAAAAACTACAATTTCATGTATTTAACATTATTGTTAAGAACACTAGGATACATATCAAAAAAGAGTACTGTCCTATAAAAAAATGGGTACGTCTGGTCATTATAAATATAATATTTTATATATTATATTATTATATTGTTTTATTACATTATCGTGTATGGCGCGCGCGTCCGAGCCGTTTGCTGCACATTAGACACACGCCGCCTACAACGAGACAATAGAAATGGCGGTGGCGGCACAGTCACGACGATCCAAAGAGAGATAATGAAAAGAAAGCAAAAAGAGAAATAAAAATTAAATAATAATGAAAAAAAAAAAAACGTAACATTATATTATTACACGCGCCGTCTGTAGAATATAGATACCTATTCTGTGTATAGCGGAGATATATATATATTATTCATGTATATTATATTATTATGTATGTGTAGGTACCTATACGAAAAGCTACAGTCTGATGAAAAGTAGATCGACCCACACGACACGCGGACAGACCGTTGCGCAATGTTTATCTATTATTACAAACTGCGATTTATAATATTATATTATACACGTGTATATTCAATATTGTAATAACTGTATAATAATATCATACGGGAGACTGAAGGAGTTACCTGTATCACGACGCTCGGCAGTCACAGCGATCGTGAATATAATATTTTATATAATTCTATATATATATATATATATACACTATTTTTCTATTCGTTCGCCGACCAATTTTTTTTTAACATTGTGCCAGAGTCTCGACGTACGTATATACATTTAATTGCCGCGCGATAATCGAGGTCGGGACCTCCTCAGTTAAGATGATGTTCACAGACTCGAACTGAGCCCGTCATTTTATTATATTGTACCATCTTCCATCGGCAATAGTATCATCGGGCTTCAAATTAAATCCACGTTAGCAAACTTGTACTGACCCAAACACGTTTCAACGTTCCGCCGAACAATAATAATTTATAATATCACACATCACGATGATATAATATGCTCCTGTTTAGCATTTAATAATATTATTCCATAACATAAAATATAAATTGGTATCTATTATACGAGTATATAGTATTACGCGATTGAATTACTCGGAATCAAAACCAACCGAAATACAATTTATGTGGATATCTAACCTAGATCGGTATCTGTTTTCATTATTTTTCAGAGACGAGATTAATAATAAATTATTATTTAATATTTTGATGCACGGACGCAATTATTACATTTTAGGGATTATCTAAGCTTCTAAGCTATTAGTTTAAATTACTTGGTTTATAGCAATTTCCTCATGCTAATCTATATATAGAACCAGATTTCTACTTCGAGTAAATTACAATAATTTATAACACACCTTAAGTGATATACAACTAATTTGGTACAATCAAAATATAAAACATAATATTTTTTTATCTTAACGCACTCGGTTAGGTAACACAATAACATTATTTTAAAAAGAGCATAATATTATTCTTTCAATGTGCCATACCTTGTATAATAATTATTGAATAGTTTCACTTGAATAAGTTATTACTTAATTATAAATTAAACTTTGCAAGTTGCGAAAAATGTATTTTTAGATTTGTTTTTTAAGTATCTATTTGAGTAAAATGGGTGTGTTTAGTTTATGCCTAATCCGCCGACACCCAATTAGCCAACAATACTCGTTTCGTCGACTTGCAAACCGGTCTCCGGTAATAATGGAAAAAGTTCTAATTCGCCGACAAATCATAATTATTTCACAAAATACAAAAATAATGTTTATGAGGAAATCTAGAATCTTATAATCTACAATCAAAATATTGATAAAACCACACTATATTATATTGTCAGTTGGTACTTAGTGAACATTGCATCATTAGTTTGTTAGTGTTTTATAATATTGAATTTAAAATGTAGTGGTTTAAATTTAAATGATTATGTGGAATCACTATAGTACTGACAGAGCAAAACCAGAAACAACCTTGAGGAATGACATGTCTTCAATATTTAAAATTCAATTACTCATAAAAAAATCTATGTGGCTTTAAGCTAAAATATATATTTAATTAGATTAAAACAAATTTACAGGGAACCTCATATTCAATTTTCAAATCATAGGTATGAGTTTTTAACTACAAAATAATTTGCAAATTTTGTCAAAAACAGCAAAAAAAAAAAATATTATGAATTTACACTCAATTTTTTTTTTAATTCCAAAACTTATGAGGAACCTTATATTTAAATTTAAAATTAAAATAAATAAATAAAACATCACATATCATTGCATAAAATTAATACATATTAATCGCTCCGCTCAGAATCTAAAATTTGAAAAAACTTATAGAAAGGTTTTAATCTTGAAAACAGAAGCATCGTAAAAGATTAAAACAGTTTGTTTATAGATATAGTTGACTTGAACAGTGTTCGTAGTTCTTACTTTATAATTTACTAATGTTGTAAAATTTCTAATTTTTTTACTATGAATGATTAGTATAGTTAATTTTAAACTAAATATAGGTAGCTACATTATATTTTAATGTGTTGGCAAACCGGGTTGTCGTCTAATCGGTATAGGTATGCCACGGTTAAAAATCTTCAAGATTTGTTTTCTTGGAATATGCATATGCTTAATATATACAAATTAATTTATTTAATAGTCATTCTATATTATAAACTATCACGACAGCGCTTTTGCAATAATATTTTTACACTGTTTTTTACACTTTTAAATAAATAAATAAATATAGGTACACAAGTATATAGGTTACGATTAATCATTAATATTTGTGTGTAATACCTAAGTATAGATATCATCTCAATACACTATCAAAAATGATTTTTTATACAGCCGTCGATTTTTTTTTCGCATAATCGAGGTGTTTGTACCTATATTTATTTCTATTTTGATGGAGTCGATATGGTTTGAGTTATTCACTGTTTGTATTTTAATGTGAAAAAAGGGCAATGTATCGTCTGCGATGTGCAACTCCCTATATTACGCGGCACGTAAACACAATTTCACAACCCAGTGGACGCTAGCCAACTCAAATAAATATAATTCAGTGAAAGTAAAAATTTATAGCATGTTATTACTCATTATATGACCATCGCCCAAAGAATCTATCGGGTTTCGGGTACCGTATAAATATATTATATACATATAGGCACCTACTTTAATTTTAGGGACGACCGATGAAGGATATATCCTTGAAAAACAATATCAATAGTAGCATCTTTGTTATGAAGATTCGTTGTTTTCGTTGGAAAATAACAAAAAAATTATTTATACAATAACAGCTAATCTGTTACGTAATAAAACATTAAATGCAAATTCTTGGCAAACCTTGATCGTTTTTGTACATTTTTTTTTCGAATTCTGATGATTTATTTCAATGATAACCGTCATTTTCACCAACGATCAACTGTGATGATTAAACAAAATTAGGGTTGGATTAGACAAAAGTGTTGCATAACAAACTATTAATATTAAACTATTATTATTATTATTTTTTTTTTTTAGATAGATACAATTATATATAGTATAAAGTATTTATATAGGTAATTCTGGTAACTTATTATTAACACTTTGTAGGTATTTCTTGATTAATAATTAATAATTAATACGTAACTAATTATTAATGCGTATATTGTATAATTATATTATAGGGTTATTTTATTCTTATTCTACTTCTGTAACAACACTTATGCTTATTGTAAAAATAATATATTTACATATTGTATAATAAAACCAATTAAAAAAAAAAAAAATATATATATATATATATATATTATAGGTAATACATAATGTATGATGATAATTATTGTTAGGGAATAAAATACATTTTTTATAGTGAAAATGAAATAAATAGGTAAGTAATAGTTTTTTGTACCAAGTACCAACGTCATATAAATATATACATGGTAATTACTAATTGTACGATAAATGTCGAATTTTATTATAGAAAAAGTAAAAGTCGAGGGCCGATGAGGCGCGGCTGATCATGAAAGTAAGGCGTTGCGTCATTGTTAAGTCACGCCAAACTTTTCTGGTACTCACGGATGGGTGACCACCCGAGTACCTTAAGAACACGCCAAACCGTCCATTCTCCGGACACAATAGATATATTATATTATATATCATGATTAAGATAGTCATAGAGCCAGTTAAAAGTTTTTTTTGTAAATAAAGGAAACGTTTTATTAAGTTTAGAAACCACAAGCATAAAACGATACCAATCAACTCAACTATCAGAAATTATTTTTACAAACCCGATTTTAGTAAAGAATATTTAATTTAGTTTTTATATATTTTATTACCACGATATAAAATACAACAAATCGTATGTAAATATTCGAGAAAACTACATTTGTAATAAGTTTATAAAAACATTCAAACATATATTTTTTACAAGAATTGATTGAATCATTAATTTATACTCTCGTCTGTTTTGCAAATAATGATTTGTCCTAATTACTCCATGAGTTATGGACATTTCTTGTTCTCCTGGTTATGCTACAATACTAATGACTAAACTAACACATATTAAGTATAATTTAGATAATAATTGAAATTATAGTTTAATTTTACAAGGTCAAAATGTATAGGTACCCGTCGTCACTATTAGCAAGTAGCAAATAATAATAGTAAAGTTTAGTAATATTGGGTATTACGTCTGTAATGAATTCGTTTTTATTCAATACATTATTATCTTTATATGAAATATTTAGTTTCAAAGAAATTGTTATTTTCTACAATTATTTTCATTGCAGATAATATACACTATGTGCAGTCATAACTCATATGGCATAAAATAATAAAGATATTTCATTTAAGTACTAAGTTGACCTTCATAACTAATTAAAATATATGTCATATACTTTTAAATTAGCTCTTATAAAATTGTAACACATTACACGTTTCACATTCACACGATATATATATATAATCGAATCGGTTTTATAGTAGAACAGTGGAGAAATATTGACCTGCGTTTCGTGAGCTCTATAAAAATCACAACCTTTTCCGCCATTTAAAGAATTTATCGAGGACAAACCATCTATGCGACATTTATCATTAATCGTTCCGATTTTTCGTTGTCTTCTCGCAGTCGTTGTATAATTGTCGTTCGTCCGGGTCAATATATATATATTACACAGCCGGTTAGTTCATTATTGTATACCGCGCCAAAACTATATAGTTGGAAAAAAATATAGAAACGATGACTATTATAATAATAATAATCGTTGACCATTCCCGAATTCGTTAATTTTTGAAAATAAATTGATAAAAAAAAAAAAAAACTATTAGGTAGGTATAATGAATAAGTAACAGACGGCAATAATAATGATATTGTTATTAGGTATATTATAGTGTTTTTCTCAGCTTTATATTATATTAATAACGATCGGGATTCGCGTGAATATCAAAATATCGCGCCCGCGTGTGACGTAAGATAATCCAGGCCGACCACACCCGCTCATGTAAAATACACAATATATATATATATATAATCTGTAGAGCGACCTCGCCTTCGAGTTTTGACATTAGTTCTCTGGACCAGTTTTTTTTTTTTCGTACTGGCGGCGACGTGTGGTGCTTTTATCGCGTATTATACGTGTATAATAATATTAAACATACTACACACACACACACACACACACACATATATATATAGTATCTATATGCATATTTTGTACAACACACACGCGCGCGCGCGTTTAGATAATATTATATACCTACACGCCGTTCCTACACACATAACAATGATAACGCGACGTATAAACGTTATATTATGGTTTATACGTCGTCGTCGTCGTCTACTCCCACAGGCGACACGACGCGTGTACATTATAATATTCATGCAAAACACTGTGCGACTTTAGTTGTACCTGTATTATTCAACGGAGTAAAATAAATCGCTGTTTACGGCCGTATATAGTATATAGTATTGTAATAGTGCCTGCCCATATGGTTTTGTAACGGATTTAATCGCGTTCCACCGCTGCTCGAGCACTATACAACATTATTATTAAACGTCCGACCACAGTTATTTTGTTATCGTAACAATAATATAATATGCATTAGACACGGAGACGGTTTTCTACGACGTTCGGTCTGTCGTCTACGAACGACTTTTTTACGCACAGACTTGCACAAACGATGCTTATACTTGGCCTTTTACAATTAATAACTTATTTGTTGACATAGCAATACCTTTTGACGCGGCAGACGGGTCGTCTCAGTGTCTCGTGAGACACGAAATCGTCCGTATCCATCGTGAATATATGGTATTATTTTATGATTGCATATTTTACACACAACTCGTCACAATTATTAATATTATCAAATATTGTTCAATGTATAAGACCTATCTCAAATATAATTGTGAATTTTAATATTTGATAGTTTTCGGAGAGAAATCGCGATTGTTTCACGTAGATCGACGGTATGAATACGATTTTGTAGACATCTAAGATAAATAGGTAGGTAATATATCAGAAAATGGCACCACTTTAATGTCGTTTTAAAAATGTTCGAACTGAAATCGTAAAGCTCTATACAATCATAGGAGTGCAGTGCGTTTAATACTTTACTTGCATAACTCATAAGTTATAAACTTATAACCTAACCGTATATTATCATCATAAATAACGGTGTATAAAAAAAAAATTAGTACCTATAGTTTCACGTTTTGTACAGCATCAAAGGTTATGGTTTAAAGTAACTTGAGTATCAGTATTTATAGTTTATATGAAGTATATTATAATATTTTTTACAAACTCATAATTATGTTTTTATTAATATCTATTACTATCTATTTAGGAAATTGTTCAAATCTTTGTATAAGTAGCTAAACTAACACCGTGAACTTACCCGTTATCGGATATTACTTTAAATAAATTAGTAAACATTAAATACATTTTATTACGCAAATTGGATAATCTAATAATTTAAATGTATAAATAAAATATGTTTATGTTATATATATCTCCTTTATAAAAAGTAGTAAATTAACATGATATTTTAGGATAACTTTAATACTTACTCATTTTTAAAAAGTTAATTATGTTCTTAATAAATACTTAAAATAAGTTTTGTCAGCTTATCAAGACATCGAGAGCTAAAATAAATTAATAAATCAAAGTATTTTTAAGTGATTGCTACACTAAAAAATACGTTACACGAGATCAAAGATCCGTAGTAACAGAGATCAAAATAAATTGCTTTAAATCATTCATCATGCATCATTCATGAGGCATCATTTATAATCCTCCATTCAAACTAGAATTATATTAATGCTATTGTTTTTGATTATTTAAAAAAATTGTATTATATAGGTGTTGAAAAACAATTAAACAATGAGTAGTAAAATATCATTCACGCATGGACTGACCTTACTTGAACTGATAAATGATAATATTATTGGTTGGAGATGTTTTAACATTTTAAAGTCCTTTGATATCCAATAATTAAATATATAATTTTCGCAATATAATTAAATTTAAAATAATATTTTATCTCTATTATAATTTCTTACTTAATTAAATTGTTTTTCCAGGACTATGCCAAGAACAAAAACAGGACGGTGAAGGATTCAAATGCCCGGAAGAATTCGGATACTATCCACATCCAAATGATTGTTCCCAGTATTATGTTTGCGTATTCGGAGGTGCTCTTTTGGAGTCATGTACTGGAGGTTTGATGTACAGGTAAGCTTTTGATTGCAATTCAACGATTCAGTAGGCATGCACAATCGTATATTATAATATATATTATTATGCTATTAACACTTGTAGGTTCCGGAATCTGAAAAATTAAAGAAACTATTTTGCAACACTTATATTGTATCAGATACGAATGGTTAAAATAAATGTGATATACCACTTTCACACATTACATACGAGGCATATAATATTGTATGACGCAATGTTTTTATTTTCATTTTTAAATACCATTTGTTCATTAACCAAACTTGATATTATTAAAAAAATTATATCAGATTGCACGTGTGTGTGTGTGTGTGTGTGTGTGTGAAGTTCTTTTCAATTAACAACACCTGGCCTCGGCAATAAGGGTTCTATTTAGGACACACGACACACGACAACAGTTGTGCGTATTTTACACGAATGTTATGGCGTGATTATGTTGCTGCTCTCGTTTATGATCGGATTATAGATTTCAATTAAAAATAAATAAAATTTAACGACCCATAATAATTCAAAAGTTATTAGACTTCTGTAATATTTCATTATACATAGGATATTGCGTTAAAAATTACATAATAATATTTTTTTTATTGTATTATTTTTATCACTTCATCCTGCTTCTTTTGAAAAATCACGTCATCTGTGACATGTATATATCAATATATATATATATTTGTTTCCTTCTATTTATTTTCATACATTATATGATTATATTCTATACGATATGTAATTTAATACTTCAATGTAGCTATTTGTGTACAACTACAGTATAAAATTAAACGTTTTTTTGGGATCTAGAAACTTCTGTAAAGTTTACCAATATAATTATTTATTGCTAAATGTATTGAATAATAAGGACAAATAAATAAGTAAATAGGTAACCATATTATATTGAATGATTTTTAATTAAAATGATTTTAGAAACACTTAAACGTGTATTTAGGGTGATCTAAAATTTCCGCAGAAATTATAACAACATTTTGGTTGTTGGAAATGAATTATTTTATTTTTTTTTTAATATTAGTTGTACCTATTTTTTTTAATCTGTTTAGAATATTTTATTCCCCCATTTGGAAACTGTTTGTGCAAAATGTTAATATTTTGATAGGTAGCTGTTAAAATTATTTCGATAAATTCCAGTAGATAATAAATTATTTCAATGCCTACAATTGTTTTAGAGTTATCCTTCTACCTAAATTTTTTTTTCGAGAGGGAACTAAAACAGAAAAAAAACATTTGTTAAATATGACATTTTAATGTCCTTGCGAAGTCATGACAGGCTTTTGGATCAGTAGTATAAATCATAAAATAATATTAGATATTCTTGTATAAAACTATTAAAACACTCAACTATTTAGTTAATTTTATTTATGTATACGTGCAGAATATTTGATACTTGCCAGGTATATGAAAAATCGTATTTATTTTAATTAAAATAGTATTTAATTATAACGATAACATGTTAATGAAGGGGTTAAATCTAACATTTTCATTATTACAGTATAATGAATGCGATATGTTCTATTTTCTATAGTAATATATTTTGTAACGCCAACATAAATGACCCAACTGTAAATGAAATAAAATAATAAAATAATGAATCATCAGGTGAAATATTGAAAAAATCATATTATCCTGTCTTCTTTATAATCATATTCTTGAAACAGATTCAATAAATCGTAAACAATAGTGATCAAATATAAAAATCTTACGTATTATTTTAGTCACGAGCTACAAACATGCGATTGGCCTCGTAATGTGGGATGTGGAGCTGAGGCTACAGCCACCCAATCTGATAATCAAGAAAACGCACTAGCTTTGGCTCGATCGTCTGATCGTCAAAGACATCCATCAGCGCAACCTCAGAGAGCTACTCCATCTATATTTAACCAACATCATCAAGTTCAAGACCAACAAGTCAATGAACAACTTGTGAAACAACAACAATTATATGAAGAAGAAGATTTCAGAGCAATTGAAGATGATAGTGATAGACAACAAAGAGTATATAGAGGTCAACCTTCAACATTGGGTCAAGTAGCTAGAGACAGAGATGGAATTTCTAAACATAGAAATATTATACCGGTAACAAATTAAAACAAATTACTACTTATAAAATTTTTAATGATATTTTATTGATTTAAACATATTATGAGTTAATATCTATACACGTTCTTTTTATATTCTAGCAATTTGCAGGTGTAGAAAAAAACAAACAATTTCAAATCCCAAATCAAAATTACAGGTTAGTGCTTTTTAAATATATATATATATATATACTTACTACTAATGAACACCTACAGAACTTTTAATACTTAACATTTTGTTTGTGCATAATATATACGCGTGTTGCAACAGAAACGATACGAGCAAAAATAATGGTAAACAACGTCTTAAACGACAGACCCAACAGAGGTAACGACTATCACACTTTGTAGAACCAACTTAAGCACTTTTAATACCAATTACCATCAATATTACATAAAATAATATTGAATATTGGTACTAATGGTGAAGGGAACAACTTGATACTGTGTAATTTGTATGATGACACCGTTGTTTTTATTAAACATTAGCTACAGCGGAATGACAAGACCAAGACCAACTGAGATGACGATGTCAACAACAAATTATGCTTTGCGCAAATTACCAAAAAACTACAGGATCATCCCCAGAGCTTCATCATATGTACCTATAACAAACACAGACAACTCGAGACAGCGTAAGCGATGCTTGTATGAATCAAAAATATACCCGGGACTTATGATTCCATGTCCTACTTCGCGGTATCGAATGCCTCCTTATCGCCAACATCATCAAGAAAATGAAGACATTTATGATCAGGTAGACGACGAAAATCCTGGGTCAAATGAAGAAATTGAAGATAAGGGGGATTATCCAGAGAATCCCGATAATCGCGAGATTCAGAACCAAGAGGAATATGAAGAAGAAAACTCACAACCCCTAAATGCTGATGAGCAATTTGAACAGTTAGTAACTAGAGTGAGATGTAAGGGTAAAAAATGTACTCAGAGCAATAGTAGTAAATATAAAAATGAAGAAAATGAAGAAAATGGAAGTCAAGAAAATGAATATGAAAATGAAAATGAAAATTTAAATGAAGAAGAAGAAAATCAAGAAGAATCTCCTGACTCTAAAGAAGAAGAGCAAAAACCTTTACCTAAACCAAAGCCCAAGCCAAAACCTATTCCCAAACCTAAAGCAATAGATCCCAACATTCATCAGCCTTTAACAGTAGTTCATAATTATCAACCGGCAAATTTTACAAAGATTAAAAATAAAAATAGTGATGGGCAACCAGACGTAGATAAAAATAAAAACAATGCTGAAGAAGAAGAAGAAGAAGAAAGTGAAGAAAATAGTCAAGAAATTAGACTTGAAGATTTAGAAGAATATGATGAAGGAGATGAACTACAAGATGATGAATATTACTATGATGACGAAGAAGAATATGATCAAACGCCAAAGAAACCCAAAATACCTCAAAAATTGATTAATATAGATGATATGAAATTTAAAGGAGAAGGAGATGAACCTTCAGAAAGTATATCGAAAAATACTATACTAAAAAATGTTTCAAAAACTAACGATTTGCATAAGCCACATAATTTAGAATTGACTCAAACACCACATAGACCAAAACCTTATGATTCAGCTGCAGAAGCTTACACTCGGGTAAAGGACAAAAATAAACCCCAAGACCAACAAGTTATGCAAATGGCTATTCATGAAACTACAATTGCTTTAAATTTAGTCGACGAACAAAAAAATAAATATAAATTGCCAACTAAGACTGACACAACAACAGTATCGGCTAAATATAAGCCGAGACCAACTATCCGACCAAACATTTTTAAAAGGTGAGACTTATACTATGACTTAACATGCACACATTTTAGGCGTTCTTTAATAAAATGTATCACGTAAGTAGACACATTTAAATGTAAAATATTTTTAAACGAGTTTTACTAATAAAGGACGCCTAATTCAACTTATAACTTAACTAAAACTTTTATTTTTAAAAAGTATCGTAGTAGATTTAAAAAATTTAAACCTGTGACTGTGGTACTTATAATAGTACTGATATCATAAACTAATTTTAATATGAATTGTAGACCCCAACAGATTTCTGTTCCTTCCTACGCTATTGAACAGACTGTACAACCAATGACCACTACCAAAACCATTACTTCCACTAGTAACCGTAATGGAACACAATATGATCCGACTTTCTATAGTATTTATGATGACGATTCTGAAATCTACAAAGATGTTGGTGAGTTGGTTCATGTTTCTTATAAATTATATATTTTATAAATTGATTTTTGAAGTTCAATTATGATCATCACTATTTAAAAAAAATTGTTTATAGATTATGGTCAGTTTACCTTATCATCAGTAAACAACAATAATAATAGATTAAAACCTCAACATCAACCGCAGCTTCAGTCTCAGCCACAAATTCAGCTTCAGTCTCAACCTCAACAAGATACCTATAGAGTTGCAGCACCTTTGCAACAACCCACTCAAAGATATCAAGCAAATACATATGTACCAGAGTATAACCTTAAGGCAAGTTTAAATTTGTATTGAATTATAATACTCTTAGGTTAATAATTTATAAATGGAACATTTAATTATTTAATTACTATTGTAGTATTTATGGTATGTTATTTAAAAATAAATAACCACAAGTAATTTAACGTTATACCTACTATAAGGAACTTAATCTTACTTCAATATTTCAAAATAATTATTTTTAATGTTAATGTTACGACCGATTAAATCATTTACAGATCACTGAAGAAGAAGCTCAACGAGAGCAACAGACCAAAGCAACCTATAGGTGAGAAACCAACTTTTTTTTTCATTTTAATTTCGCTTATGGTTAGATAATTATATTTTTGGTTAGATAAGTGGCTAAACGAATTACTATTATTTTATGATATTTATAACTACAGAACTGCAACGACATGTAAATAAGGCCGTGTGAATTTATTATTACGATGTATAAATTATTGGGCGTATGATGTGTTTGTATTATATAGTGTCTATTCAAATTAAATGTAAAAATAATGTAAATGTAATAACTAAAATAAACGTGTACATAACATGGTTTTAAATTGGAATGGGTTTTATATTTTCTAAAACAATTCTAAACTCAAATGATATTGACCTAATGATCTTTGAATGCAAATTCATCATTAACTATCTAATAACAAAATTATTTATTAAAATTATATTGTCTTTCACTGCCTTATTTACATAACATACAATAACTAAACTTACCTACTTTACTTCTAATTTTATTTGTACATATCTATTCTTAATATTGTACATATAATTTTAATTAGGTCAACAGTCGTCGATGTAAGTCCCTTCGTACCGGACCGCTCAAAGTTTAAGTTCCCCGTGCAGACTTCTACCCCCTTAAGGTTTACATTTCCCATAACAACACCTATACCATCTACATTACCTTCTTCTACTCTTTCAACAATTCTCTCTTACCCATCAACCCCATCATTGTTCTTGCGACCCCCGTCGCCTCAAGGCAGCTATTTCTGGACAACTACGTCCACTACTCAAAAATCAAAACCTACGCCTCTAGACTTTAGAATAATCGTAGACCCTTACAACACCACACAATATGATGTAACCACACATCGTGGTACTGTTAAAACTACCCCGTTTAAAGTCAGAACTACCCAAGATCCAACTACAACTTCCACCACACCAAGTACAACTACAACAACATCGACAACTACAACCCGATCGGTGGATTTCGATCAAGAGTACGATGTTATAGTTGAAGATGAGGGAACAGGTTATATTGATGATAATTCAGTAGAAAAAACTAGTACAACGTCCTCAACTACTAAAGCCCCACTAAGGTCGTCAGAATTAAAAAATACTAATGATTATTCAAGAATCAAGAGCGGTCCGAGTATTCAGCCAGTCACGGTGCCAGCACCCACAAGCAAAACAGTAACAGAATGCCAAGAGTGCAACGAAAAACCATCAAGGTATGGAGGATTATTGAGGGTCAATACATATCAGATTTTATCAGAAATAACTCATAAATTCAAATATCATATTTTTGCTAGCTACTTTAAAAATGCCAAAAATATGTTTTTTATAGCTTCAAACAAATAACAATGCATAATAATATGTATAAATGAACAATATTATTAGGTACAATTAAAAAAACATTATTGATAGATAATGTAATTTCGAATATAAGCTATGATTTATTTTATTGTTTTATTGTAAAATGTTGATAATATTATTCATGACAGTTGTGTTATTTTTATACATTTATTGCCATTTAACTATCAAGTCTTGAAAACATGATATGTATTCAGTAATTTAAATAAATTAGATAATTCATTGGATTCTTATATAATATACTAATAAATTATTCTTTTCTGAATATGAATTAAAAACTAAAAAAAAATATCGAAAATTACGTATTACTTATTTGCAAATTTATAAAAAAAAAAAAATACAATAATACATAGTTTAAATATTTTTTAAATTTATCCGAAATTTGAGAAATGAACTACAGAGGATTATTAAGTTGCTTGAAAAATTTCTTCTTTAAAATATCACATAGACTGTCGATATATTACTTCTATTTTAAAATGTTTTCATTAACTCAAGAAATCTTTATAGAAAGATAAAAAAATAATAATCGTCAATCTTAAACCAATACATCGTTTTTGACATCGATCAGAATTTTTTTAAATAGAATTAAATAGCTAAGTTTATATTATAATATTATAATTGCTCTGCAGTGACCTACACATGAATTAGAAGTCCTTTTTGTTTTTCAGTTTTTGTGAAATTTTTATTCACTACCTACCAAATTTGTATTTTAGTTTTCCGTGGTTTTATTCATGATGATAACCAATCTAATATTTAAATTGTAAATTTAATTTGTAAACTATAATTTGTAAATTAAGTAGTAAATTAACTAAGGTAATTAATTTTTATAATAATATTTTATATTGTAGTTACGTGTCATATTAATTATAGTTATAATTTTGGGAATATTTTTATTGGCACCAACTTTTAAATTCTCATCAAATTATTATTATAATGAGAAAAACAAAATTTTAAATCATGATGATAAATTGACTGATATGCAGTGACTCGTATTGACTTTAAATAATAAATGTATAAAATGGCAAAACTTGCATGCTGCAAATTGCAATAGCGAGTTTTGAACGGTGGAGGGAATTATAAGCTTTTTGCTTTTTTCTGAATTTCCTAATTATTATGGTTTTTTGTTGCACTCCATGTCTTTGTAATAATCAAATAACCCTTCGCTCGTTTAATGCTTTTTGATACAATTTTATTAAAAATATGTTTGCATTCATGAGCTTAGGTGCATTAAACTGTAAAAACAATCACTACCAAAATTACGAACATAACACCCGTATATATGGCCACTAATTATAATTTAACTTAAAGGCTTTTGATAGTTTTAAATACATGTGTGTGTGTTCAATAGAGGTAGAGTGCGAGGAGGAGCAACATATACGACAGCAAGCAGTAATGATATCGATAGAGGAACTCCTGCAGTTGGGTATGTTAAACTTACCTGTCATTTATCTTCACTATTAACATCAGACATTTTATGTACCCTATACGTGTTATTAAACGAATATCATCTTAACAGGAGAACAAGACCGACATTAAAACCATCCACATCCATTGTCAGTAAGGCTACGGAATTCGTAGACGTGTACAAATACGCACCGACGCGGTAATATATTTGATACAAATGATTAAAATTTTATATTTACATTCTGATATTTAATTATAGGCCTGATCCAATCTACCCGACGCCGCAACCCGATAAAACTGCTGCTAAATGTCGCAAGGACGTTTGTCAACTACCAGACTGTAATTGTGGTGGCAAAGAAATACCGGGTAAGATTTCACACTTGGATATGATTGCCTATTTAAATATTAACACGTAGTCACAATTATTAATGGTATAAAAATTTTTTTAGGTGATATGGCACCAGAAGAAACTCCGCAAATTGTCCTATTGACTTTTGATGATTCGGTGAACGATCTAAATAAAGGACTTTACACCGATCTATTTGAAAAAGGCAGAGTAAATCCCAATGGCTGCCCAATAAGTGCTACGTTTTACGTATCGCACGAGTGGACAGATTACAGCCAAGTACAAAATTTATATGCCAGTGGTCACGAGATCGCCTCACATTCAGTTTCCCATAGTTTTGGTGAACAATTTTCGCAAAAGAAATGGACTAAAGAAATCGTCGGGCAAAGAGAAATACTGTCCGCTTACGGCGGAGTCAGACAAGAAGACATACGAGGAATGAGAGCACCATTTTTAGCTGTATGTTGAAACAGAATTATTATTTTACGTTTAGGTTACATAAATAGACGTTTATCATGTTGAAAATAAATTATAGGTGGGAGGCAATAAAATGTTCAAGATGTTGTATGATAGCAACTTTACTTATGATTCTTCAATGCCAATTTACGAAAACAAACCTCCTAGCTGGCCATATACACTTGATTATAAATTATTCCATGACTGTATGATACCACCATGTCCAACGAGATCCTATCCAGGTAAAATAAAATTAAAGAGTGCAAATTAAGATGAAATAACAAACACAAACATGCTATAGGCGTATGGGAAGTCCCTATGGTTATGTGGCAAGACTTGAATGGAGGCAGATGTTCTATGGGAGACGCTTGTAGTAATCCATCAGATGCAGATGGAGTACAAAAAATGTTAATGAAGAACTTTGACAGACATTTCACGAGTAACAGGTAAAGTTATCTTAAAAGCTAATAGCGCAGGTCAAATGTGGGCATCCAAATGTTTTGCTTCGGGATAGGTATGAATGAACAAATTACCGGTTTAATCGTGCAATTACGTGCTAATTATATGCTAAACAAATGTACCAAAAATGTGCACATTTTTCGTTGAGGTGTTGTTGGAAACATGTACGTAATTTTGGCGGAAAAGAGAAACACCCGTTATATTCTAATTTTATATTTCGCATGAAGTGTTTTTAGCTGCAAGTACTGTCGTTTGTTTGACAAAAATTTTTTTGGGTGCCAGTAGATTTCTGTCATGTTTGGTTTGTGGGGGGGGGGGAGGAGGTGACGATTTATTTTTTCAGATGTTACCTATACGCTGCAGAGATTATCGGCAGCAGAGCGTTATGCGTATTGGAACTTCTGCGCGCCACTGGACTACTCCATGTACTAGTTTCTATTTTAATTTAAATTGCAAGTGATAAAAAACCTAACGTATGCAAAATAAATCCATTCATTAATATTAAATTTAGACTATTATTTAAATAACTATATATTTTTATTATGTAGATGTAATTCAAAATATTTAAAATATTATTTTTAAGCTTAAACGTTGTAATTGATTATAATAATTAATAAATTGTCCAATCAAACTAAAAAAATATTTAAGGATAATTAGGCCGGTATGGTAACTATTTTTTTTATTTTAGTTTGTACTAGATAATTGTAAAATTATTTTAAACAAATAGATAATATGAAAAACGTAGGTATATTATAAATTTATAAACTCAAATATGTTCTCATGCATACGAGGCTAATTTATATTTCATGAATTAGGTAAAATAAATCATTTTTTACTGATAATAATGGTTCAAATACTCCTATCAATCTGTCTTCAAAACTATATACATAATGATATTAATATATAATTATTAATTACTAAGTAGGTTATATACTGGTTATAGTACTAGTCAAATAAAAATAATCATAACATAATATTATATTTAATTCTTATTAAATAAATATTTCCAACATTGAAACAAAAACTACTAAAATGTATCAATTTAGAATGAATTGAATAAACTATAGTATTTCATTTTTATTCACAAACATAATATTATAATTTATGTTAATTATAAATATGTTCATGTTATAGGGCTCCATTTGGACTCTTTTATCATGCTGCTTGGTTTACGCAGCCTCATCATAAAGAAGGTTTCATCAAATTTTTAGACAATATCGTGAGCATGCCTGAAGTTTGGATCGTCACCAATTGGCAAGCCATCCAATGGGTGAGAGATCCCACATCAATCTCAAGATTACAGTCGTTCACACCGTTCCACTGTGACTTATCGGTAAGCGTGGAACCTTTTATTTGATAAATCATCAAGTGACATCAACTATAAATATAAAACTTGATTAAATTCTACATTCAACGTGTATTTTGTGAATGGAAAAAAAATCAACTAATTATTCGGAGTATCTGCACGCTATAAATAATTATAATGTACCTTCATGTTATACCTTCTAGCTACTACTTATACATGACTTACTACCCGTGTATTATCGATGATCAATTGATACATTAGAATATCTATTAAAAATTAAAATATTATCGATAAATCGTATTTTTAAAACTTTTTATTTTTACCATCCCAAAGGAGAGGCCAAAGAAGTGCAACAATCCAAAAGTGTGCAACCTGTGGCACAAGTCAGGTGTCAGGTATATGCGCACATGTCAGCCATGTCCAGACATATATCCATGGACGGGAAAGACTGGAATCAGAAGCAGTCGGATTGACGACGGTAGCGAATAAAACCGTCATCATCAATAGGCCAAAACGATTTAGAATTATTATCATTATTTTAATTATTATTATTATTTTTATTACTATTGTCAATATAAATTATGAAAAATTATAAACATGTGACCACTTTTTCACATCGCATTTTGGCACGACGTTGAAAAACTGATTACATGTACAACATGCAATATATGCTCAATACGACAGTATATTAGCCACTTTAAAAAATATAATTTATTATACTTAAAGTTTTTTTTTTTCACAAATTTGGTTCGAAATATTAAAGTATTTACAAAAATTATAATTCTCAATCCTCAAACAACCGCAGAATAAATATTGTATGTGACCTATTATAGATATTTGTATTATTGTTTTTACTTTAAACTTATATATATAAATTTTATACAATAAGTATAAATTTAAATATATATTATATATATTATGTATATGTATATATTATAATAAAAGATCATTTTGTATAGTTATATTTTGTTTGTAAAAATCCTAAAGTCAAAAATTATGTCTATAAAAAAAATGATAATATTATTAACCTATGATTAATTGCATGATATTTTAACGATAACTCGTTACTAAGGCTAGGTTTATATGCATTGGCATATTTTTTTTACAACTTCTGATTATTGCTTTTGTTTGCAATGTCCACGAACTACATCATGGTAAAACAAATGGTAGTTATTTTATTTTGCATATATTAAATAAAATGCATATTATTGCACAATAAACACCTAAAATGTATATTTTAGCCGTAGTGATTAGTAAAAAAAAAAAATATCCAAATTATTATATAGGTATAGAAGTATAATAGATAGTAAAATGTAAAAATGGAAGTAATTTGAATGAACATTTTTATTACAATCTAACTCCTATAGAGAAATCAAAAAATTTTAAAACGCAAAAATTTCATCTTGTGATGTTGAACATAGTTTTAAAAAGTATAAAAACATACAAAGATCTAACAGATTTTTTATTTTTGAAAATTTTAAACACCATAACAATGCATCTTTGTTTTATGTAAAACTTTTGAATAACATTATTAGTTTATAATAATATTTTAGAATTTAAAAATTTTGTTTTTGTATTTTGTGTCATATTTTTCACATTTTTTTGTTGCATATTTTTGCATATTTTTAATAAATCAAATGCTTATTTTTTCATTTTTTATTGCATATAATTCCTATCTCTACTCATTGCTCACTAGGCATAATATGGTTTACATGGGAATATTACATAGTGCAGTATTAATTTATAAAAAGGTGGTCAAGTGGATGCCGTTTTGCTGTATAGAGTAATGGATATACCTATTAAATTTGAATTTAATGGTATAAAAATATCATTGTACAGAAAAAACGATTCTAAGCAAATACACTCAGTCAGTCTCTATTACTAATAGTTTATTTTATGATATTATTTCTATTAGAGTAATTTATTTTACTATTAATAGAACTATACCTAAGTTAAATTGACTTTAGTCGAAAACATTGCATTTTAAAACGTCATTGTGTGTATAAAATATAATAATATACTTTCAAAGTTTCAAGTACACACAAATAATATTTTTTGATTTTACAACAAAATAACTAAAATCGTTATTCTCCGTTAAAATTTAAATTGTCTAATTTTCTCCAAATTTTTTTTTTTTTTTGTTCTTTATTTGAGTTAAACATCTATACAAATTATGTATAATAAGCTTAAGTGTTAACAAATGAAGGTTACAGCCAGAAGACATGAAGGAGAAGTCGCCCACTGGCGACACTTCAGTTGTCCAAATTTAAAATTAAAATACCTATGAAAAATAAAAAAAATATACTGTGATTATATATTTTTTTAATTTTTTTGATTTCAATATATATAAATTATTTAAAAAAAAAAAAGCCTTGTTTAAAATTTGTAATCCTTAGCTATACAAACTGAATCTATATAGATAAAATTATTATTAAGAGTTAATACTATACCACTAGGTGCCTATCTACTTTCTAAGTGATAGGTGCTATTGAAACAATGAAACCTAATGTTAAATTCCATTTATTAAAATTTCAAATTTGATTATATTTTATTACATACCTAAAATTTTTAAAACTATGTTGTATACTGTATAATAAAAATTACAAAAATAACTCGTTTCATTAATATTTATATTATTTTCCTTACCTATATATTTGTTGAATTTAACTCTATAATATGTGGATACCTATAAAATGTAAAATAACAGTAAAAATATTTTTCTGATATATTTTGCACCAGTAAGTTAAATATTTTGAACAAAAAATGAGTTTTTAATGAAAAATAGATATATCTAGGTATGGTTTAAGATTCTCCCTTTTAAAGGTAACTTGGAGCAGCCATATAAAAAATTATATAAAATAAAACATAAGTGTTAAAACCGTACTTTAATACTTATTTATATATTAAAGGCAAGAGTGCGAGACCAAACTTTTACCACTATAATCAGCCTTTAGCTTCTATGATAATTTGTTATGAAAAAACACCAACTTTAAGCTCAAATTTGGCCCAAGTTTGACACTTCTACAGTAATTATTACTTTTTCCTAATATTTTTACAGAAATTATAGAGCCAGTTTTTATGCCGTCCGTGATCGGTGTGCACCGTCGATTGCAATATTAATAATAAATGTGTTTCTAAATATAAACACGCGGGTCTGGAATTATATGTCAAATTGTCGTATATAGTAAACACGATGATTAACAACAATAATTCAGCGTCAAAATTATGAGATTAGTTTTGGGAAATATCATAAAATGCACATCACAGACTATCTGTCTGTAGGTAAATTATCGTTATTTGTTCGTTGCACTTATTGCATGTCAGTTAATAACAGTTGTGTATATAATAGATACAGACTCTAGTTGTTTCTTATATTATAAGTTATTAACTAGTGAATAGTGTTATAATTTAAAAATGAAAGAAGATCGTCATAAATTAAAGCGATTTTATATGAGTGGTGCAGATAAACGTAGATTGGCAAAAGAAAAATATAAAAAAGAATATGGAAATAATTTCAAAAACTAAGCGAATGACAGTTTTTTATAACATAGCCAAACACAACTTCTGAGGTTAGTTCAAAGTTTTACAATTACTATACGAAGAAAAAAAGAAGTATAATATTACTTTTAATAATATATATTTTATATTTTTATATTAGCATATAATAATATATAATCAGGTTAGGTAATTTAAATAATAAAATAAATATTACAATTAATATTTTTTCTCAGACATACATATTATACTATATCTACTCCAAATTTACTTCTCCTAATTAAAATTGTTTAAAATCGAAAAAATATATACGTATATTTG
This sequence comes from Pentalonia nigronervosa, assembly GCA_014851325.1. NCBI lineage: Eukaryota > Metazoa > Arthropoda > Insecta > Hemiptera > Aphididae > Pentalonia > Pentalonia nigronervosa. Next base: position 152,741 of record JACXSJ010000727.1, read on the forward strand.
ACCACAGGCATATATTAATTAAAAAAAAAAGTAAATAATAATTGAAAATCAAACACATTAATATTATAAATAAAAATTAGAAAAAAGTCTTATCAGTATAATTTCAATTAGGTACATATTTTAAATATATTTTTTATTTTAGTCATATCAAACTGTTCTACCGTCTCAGCCAGTAACTATTGCCGAAAACCTTTCACCTCAAAATATTGTTGAAGAAACAAATGAAGGCTTAAATTTAGATATAGGATTTTGGCCTGAAGATAAAGCCCCCCCCCCTAGTAAAATTCGCCAGTTACACTTTTGGTACAAAAAAATTATGATTTTACTTTCGTTATGTGCTGCTTGGGCAAGTATTGAGGCAGGCTGGCAGCATTTGAGACAGTGTTCTATACTTCTATAGTACCGTGTGAGAACAATTTTCATATGGCAGGCCACGCCGTTTATAAACGCCGAAATAGTCAATACAAAAACAATTAAATAGGATATAGATTATTTATTTTGTTTTTCAATGATCTGATTTTATAATTTGCATTTGTCATTTACTGTCTATCTTGGTCTTCTCAAAATGTAAATTAAGTATAGTGAATATAGTATAGGTCAGCTAAAAATTCATTTTTAGAACCCAAAGTCGACATTACCAATAGTAACGGTAAAATGCAGCCAAAAGCCGGACACAATTTACCGCCACTGCGACGGTACCGTCGTTCTTTTTTGAGCATGAAAAAACAATTGCAAAGAAGAAAAAATTGAAAATCGTTATTGCATTTTGCTCCCATGAAATACAGTGTCTCTCCCTCGGATCGTAGTAATATGGTAGCAGTGTATTACGCTACCGATCCGTTGGTCACACTGCAAGCCAAACATTTTTAACATTCGTGTAATTTTCTTGGATGATTATTTACCATTACAAAATCGAAAATTAGAGTTTGTTAACACGTTAAATTCCAGAGAATCGTTGTTAGTTCATTAATTGTTATTTGTTTCTACCTTATTTTATTCGTCAGTACAAACTATAAATTCAAATTCTTGCTGTATTTTCACCGCCAGTTTAATTCACCTACTGAGTCTGTATCCGTACATATCTGTTTATTAATTGTTTGTCCATTTCAAAAACCTAATCTAGACCTCTGATACGGCGTCCCCCATCAACCATGTCCGCGCACGACCAAATGAGAGCCATGTTGGATCAGCTCATGGGCACTGGCAGAAACGGTAACTTGAAAACGTCAAGTCATTCGAATTCATTGTTATTGTATTATTTGAATCTTTATACTCTTAATACTAATGATTTCAGGGGAAACAAGTAGATACCAAGTGCAGTTCAATGATCCAAAAGTCTGTAAAAGTTTCTTATTGTATTGCTGTCCTCATGACATATTGGCATCTACCGTAAGTATAGAATTACTATTATTTTACCTATTCGAATTAAACATTTGATCGTTTTTGAGCTGTTAATATTGTACTTTATTTAATTAAAATATAAATGTTACCTATCAGGATATATCGAAGGTATATGTAATACATTTTGTAATACAGGAAGAATAACAAAAGTCCATTTTCGTCAAAATAGATTATAATATTAGCGTATTCAAATATTTTAAAACAGTAAAAATTCAAAATCATGATTTTAGGTACATCATACATATGTTTAAATAATTGCACAGAAAACAATGATATCTCAATACAGCAATATTTGTTTTCTCTTAAGTAAAATTGCTATTCATAACAACTTGCAATAGTTAACCTTTGCATTTTAGTTTATTATATTTATTTACAAACAACATTTTAATGTCATTAGGTGGTTACTATTAGTGTTATTTCTGGTAAATTTTTTTTTCCATTTTGATTAGTGTAAACTATGTGCAGTAATGTATGGAGTATAAACTTTTTAAAAATGAATACTTTTTGTTAATAATTTCATACTAATATTTTTTTTGAATAAAATTATTGTCGTATTTAAATTATAACGTTTCATCTATAATATTAGGTATACGCAGAGATAAAATATACTAGAATCATTTTATGTACCTTCGGTACTCTAATTAAGACTTAAGTCAAATAATATTAAATTTAAAAACATTTTTGAATTCATAAATTAATGAAAATACATTTATAAAATTAGAAATAATTGCATGTCCATTCAGTTATTTTATTATTATTATTTATTTATTTTTTTTTTTTTTTTGTAATGTATTATTGTTAATTTGGAATGTTAAATATACTCATATTCATAAAGATATCCGACTTCAACATATTTTTATTAAATTAATCATTTTATAATACGTTTCACGAGAGAAGGAACTCGTTTCATACATCCGGCTGATATCGGTGGTAGCTCAAAGGCCAAATTTCCCTCACTTATTTTTATGAACACTACAAATGGGAGCGTATCGTTTCCGATTGTCCCAAACATTCGACAAACGTATTCAAACGGGTATAACTGATAGAAGATGCGCAACAACTATTAAAAAACAAGTTCCTTCTCTCGTGGAATGTAGTATAGTTATTATTTTTTACTAGTATTAACTTAATAAAATGAAATACTACTAATTTTTTTAAAAACATTTTATTATATTAAGCTCTGATAATTTTATTGAATATGCATCATTTTTAGGGTCATATATACAAGATGTATTACTAATATTAGACCATTATTAGTAGCATTGATTAATCTGAACATTTTTGTTCGATCTTTTCTTTTAAACATTTTCTAATAACATTTTTTTTTTTATTAAACATTTTATAAATTAAAAAAAAATTCTTACTGTCTATGCTACTTAAATAAATTTTAGTATTTTCTTTGTAATATATTTTTTTCTTAAAATACTTTGATTCTAATATAAAACATTATATTTTCTTTTAATTACTATTGGAACTTTTTTATATTTATATACCTATAGTGCTAAAATATCTATGCATGAGTTGGTACTATGCAAATCTTATTTAGATCATCCTCTATGGTTTTTCCTTAATATTTCTGCCTACATTTTTAGTAATATTCATAATGGTCAATCTATATTTTTAGTTTGTTACAAATATTATATTTATATATTTTTACTTATAGTAACAATGTTAAATAATAAAATAAATTTCTAGTATAGAATTACTAATTTTAAAATTTAAACAATTTTTTTTTAAATTAAGTTAATTGGTATTGTATTTTAAATTTATTTTATACTAGTCAGATTTAAATAAAAACAACTTATTAGGTTCCCAATAAAGTAATATACATTTTTTATGAGTTCACTATTAAAATTAAATTGAATATAAAACATGATTAAAATAAATATAATGCTTTGTAAAATCGGCATTTTGTATTAAACAAATTTAGGTATACATATAAACATTTTAATTATTTGGTTCTCAAATTAAATTCGATAGATAATTTTTGATAGTATTCATTATTATTAATTTGAGTAAACATTTTGGCTACAACCAATTTTAATCACAAATAATACATAACTAACATGTAGGTAGTATTATCAAAGTCTTGAAAAATCTTCTATTATTGTGAGTATTTCTACATATGTTGGTTAATTTGTATTATATTCATTACCTTATACTTAACATATGTAGTTTTTGTTTTTGTGTATAAGCTAATAGTATGTATTATATAAAAATAATTAAGTTTGTCACAATAAATTAAGACAAAACTTCCAGAAAAAACGTGAGTAAACAATATTTGGGCTTTAATTATGTATATTCTTTCTTTATTAGAGAGAAAAAAAAACATTTAAAAATTGCTGAAATTTTCATAAAATTATATAAAATATCGTTGACTAAAATCTATAATTTCTAATTTTTTTAATTTTCTATATATTAATATTATGTAATTTTAGGATTTTTAAACAATTATTTTTGTGTTAATTGAATAATATTAATTTTTAGACATAATTAAGAACAAAAAAATTTTTATTTATTTCATTATTTTATGGGATTTAACTATTTAAGATACTATTAATTTATATTTTCAATAAACCAATAAATAATTACTTAATAATAATGATAATAATCAAATTATTTATAATATGGTTTAAGAATATTTTTATTATATATCAATAATACTAATTTTTAAGTTAATATTACATTATTACATTTAGTACTTACAATTTAAATTGTTAATTTAAAAATAATAAAATGTAATAATAAGGAAGCAGATAATTATCTTAAAACTATGTTTCTAGTATTTTATATTAAGTTATAAACACAGCACTGATTTGTATGCAATTGCATATTATTCTGATTGATTAATATGCTTAGTATGCACAAATTTTGGCTCAGAGATTGAAAATATCAAACTCTTTTAGTGCATAATTTGATCTTTGGATTTTTTATTATTTTTTTCATTATTATATTGATTGCATTTTTCATAATTGTTATAAATTTAAGTGTTTTCTAGACATTTTCAAATAATTTCAAAATAAATTGATACAGATTAGTACTAACTTCCCAGATATGTATATGATAAATGGCATTTAGCTATTGGTACCTACTAAGATAAGAAAATATCAATTCAAATCTCAAATCATTGATATTATATAATTATTAAATGTTTATGATCGGTAATTTATGTAACAATAAAGGTTTTTTCATTTGATAATTTTCAATGTATAGTTTTATTTAAGCATTTATGATTTTATAAATGTTTGATCTGGTGATAAATAATAAAAGCTGAATTAAGTTAGTTATACAATTATTTTCTTAAAAATCTGTTAACTCAAGTTCAAAATACTGACATCATTTTAGTATAAATATATTTTAACTATATTTCTATAAAAAGTTTTATTTTTATTTTGTGTATTTATAGACATTTTTGATTATATTTGTTTGACAATAAAAAAAAAAAGAATTAAATTGTTATTATCAATTTTGTAATTGTTATTGTATGTAAATCTCTCATCATGATGTTATCAATGATTTAAATTTACTCAAATACTTGTAAAGTATGTTTTAGTATTAAACCAAAATTTTAAATAAAAATTGACCACATAAGTACTTTCACACTATTAATTGCATGTTTAATGATAATACAAATCTGCTTCCTTGTAATAAATAATAAATAAAAAAAAAAACAAACTTTTTTCTTCATTAATATATTATATTTATTATTTACCAGTAAAATATTTCAAGTAGACATTCTATAATATATAGACACACGTTTATTTTAATAATAATTTTGCAGTTGTAAAAAAAAAAAAAATTAATAAACTTATAAATTCATTTATAGCTTTAATGTAATTTCTTTTTTTTAATTAGTTGTAGGGTAAATTTTCTTTGACTTCTATATTGTTCACTTCTCTTATAAAGAACTTATCTACAAAGCCTACAATGATATCGACAAATCTTTTGTGAGTAGTTAATAATTATTGCTAAGTTACCAATCGGTATATTCTACCAAAATTATTCTGAAAATGTAGCTTCATCGAAGACAGTACGTACATCAACTCAGTTAATTACGTCTATTTGAATGCGAATGTTTTACTCTTAATCCTGATTATTGTCACCCTCTCTAGGAATAGTCAAAAACGAATTGTGTTTTGATTCGTTTCAAGACAATGATACAAAGATGGGGAAGATGCTCGCCATCAATGCTTCAATGTCGGTGAGCAAATTGTAAATGGTCGTCTGTCTGTAAGTCAAACAATTTTGAGACAACGACAGAGCTGTCTGTTACAATACATTAATTATATTTTGTTGCTTAATGTTATGTTATATCATTTATATTTATTTAACATAATTCATTCAGGCCATGTATCTTCTTAGAGTGAGCAAGTGTAAGTTTTGAGGTTATTAAGTACTCGATACGTAAGTCAATAATTGATATAATGTTATTTTCCCTATATTGTGTATATTTTCGTGCTTCCAGGTTAACCTGATATTGTTCCATGTAAATCCTTAATTTCCATATTAGTTTGTTGTATTATATTGTTAAACATTCTTTATTATTTCAGCGCATGGACATTGGTGAGTGTCCAAAAATACATGATAATGCATTAAGAGCAGATTTTGAAAAAGCTCAACAGAAGTTTGATCACTATTATGATGTAGATGTAAGTTGATAAAATAATTTATTAATTTGAAATAACTTACCATCTATTATTTTTCTTTAGGCTACTGAACATTTACAAGCATTTATTAGTGATTGTGACCGAAGGACTGAAGCAGCTCGAAAACGTTTATTAGAAACTCAGGAAGAACTTACTGCTGAAGTAGCTGAAAAAGCCAATGCTGTTCATGAGTTAGCTGAGAAGATAGGTCAAACATTGGCCAAAGCTGAAGAATTGGGTGCCCAAGGTTTAGTGGATGAAAGTCTAAAGTTGATGGGAGAAGTATGTTGGATTTTAAATTTTTGGTATAAAATGTTAATACACACATATATATATATTTGACAAAAGATTGAAGACCTACGTAAAAAGAAATCAGAAGCGGAAGATACATATAGAAATTCAATGCCTGTAAGCAGTTATCAACAGCAAAAATTAAGGGTGTGTGATGTATGTTCAGCTTATTTAGGTATTCATGATAATGATCGAAGATTAGCTGACCATTTTGGAGGAAAATTACATTTAGGATTTATTAAAATAAGAGAAAAACTATCAGAACTTGAAGTAAGAGTAGTTATTAATAAATAATAATAAAAAAAAATTATTAAATTTTTTTTAATAGAAAAATTACGAAGAAAGACATGAAGCTCGGCGTAAATTTGATGAACAGGAGCGTTGTAAACGAGATGATAAAAGAAGTCGCCGGTCTAGAAGTGGAGATCGAAATGAACGTCACCGACGATCTAGGTAACTTTTTTTTCTTCACATATGGGATTATAATATAATACTGATCTATTTATACATTAACAGGTCACGTAGTCGCCACAGTAGACATCGTTCACGTAGTCGCAGTCGCAGTCGAACCCACAAACATGATAGAAGAGATCGAGATAGGCGTCGCTACTAATAATAAATTACATTGCTTCATTTCAATGATATATAAATATTTTTTTCATAACATTAATTTGGACATATTTATTATTTTAATAATAAACTGAAAATAAAACCAGTTACATTTATTTATATTAATAGTAAAAGAAATTTAAAAACATTAACTCCGCTTGATTAAAGAAATAATAATGTCTTTAGAAATTACATTTTCCTACAATTTAATCTTGTTTTCAGAAACAATGAAATCATAATTGTTATTGTTTTAACTTATAACTAGTATTAGCATGCAATTTAAAAACAATAAAGAATGTTTATATTTGAAAAATGATTTATTATTTGATCTATTACATAACACTTAGAAACATGTGAATATAATTAGGTATGAGGAGGTATAAAAAAAATTACAATATAAAATTTATTTTCATTTTGCAAAAATACAATATTTAAATTTTTAGCGATGTTAATTAAAATAATAAAATGTAAAACATATTGTTCGATAAAAATTCCATGGTCCCTAAAAATATTAAGTAAACATAATTTTTTGTTAAACTTATTAGAGACCTGTGCAGTCGGAAAGAATTTGATCGAAATAAAACTTTGGCACCATAATAAGTTGTCTAAATAAAATATTATTTATACATATTATATAAAATTACAAATATATATATTTATAAATAGCCAAGCAATGTTCAATTATTGAAGATTACAAAAATAATAGTATGAATAAAAATTAAATTGGCTTATTAAAATTAAAATTATTTTTAAATCTAAGAAAAAGTTGAATGAAAATAAACTTATTTAATTTATAGCATTTGTATATGTAATAAAATAGTTATAAATATATGATTTTAATTTATAACTGATATTTCAAATTCCCTGTTAGATTAGTTGTCCTTCCAGTCTTTTTTAATCTCAAATACCCATTCCCATTTCAAATGTTCCTTCTTATCATCATCCGTAAACAAAGAATGAACCGTGTATGAGCCGCGTGCCATCATGCCACTAGGAGCATCTTCAGCTGGTGTTGTATAACTCTGGATTTCCATTTTTGGTGGATACGATCCAACCATGTGAGTCATTTTGTCCACTAAAAAAAAGTTGCCATATTACTAATTGTATGTATTAATAATGAAAATGTTGATTAGTTTACCTCAAACTATTTTGCAGCAAAACAAATAAAAATTAACCACAAATAAATACTATATTTTTAAACCATAAATTTCTTAGTTTGACCTTTTTTAAATTCATAACAATAGATACATAACAAAGTTTCCCAATTATAGAATATTACTTATAGTAATACTTAAAAATTAATGGAACCTATTGAATCCTTTACTACCTAAAGTAAACATATTGGATTTTTTATGATAAAATATTTTTTAAAATTTTTCCAATTCAGTGTTTACTATAGAAATCTGAAATTAATAACAATACAACAAAAAATATGTGATCTAAAAATACCTAACTGAAAAAAAGTCAAAATATGTTGAACATTTAATGGTGTATAGAAAATGTAAGTATAAACACTGGGTGAAAAATCTATCTATTAATGGCCGACTTACATTTTTATTTATAATGGACATATAACTAAATTGATTTTTGATGTTACTATTAACAATACATGTATAATATTATTAACTCCCTTCTCAAATGACTAATGTGTTGATTTCAAAAAAAGAAATAATGTATAATAATTGATAAGAAACTTAGGGATATATCTATATTCTGCAGGATAACACCACAATCATTTCTGATTAAGTGAAATAAAAAAATCAAGTATACTGACAAATAATTAATATTTGTATTTTAATTAATAATACTTTTGAAGCAATATCATAATACATTTTGATAGTTTATTATAATAATATAATTAAATAATAGAAATAGAATAAGGAGACCTTACTCATACAGTTGCCAACTCAAAAAAAGTCCCGTAATTAATCAAATGAGTACAGGCTGCAAAAGTTGCTACTTGCATAGTAGTTGGGGATTATTCATATATTTTTTTTTATATATTTTACAAACTATACGCATTGTTTTGAATCATGACTCATAATAAATTTGATTTTAGCTTGTACAATTATGTATTCATACATGCACATATGTGTATATTTCATGAACATTTTTTTATTATTGTGTAAATTATACAATCTATTATTACTATATCTTGTTATCTTATACACATTTTATTTATCTATATAATATAAGATATTTTTTATTACATCAGTAGTGTTGGGAATCTAAACTATGCTTGAATTCAGAAGCATCAAAGCATCATTGATAATTACTAAAATAATATTAAGACATGGACTGGAATTCAGTTAATTTCTCTTTTTCTAAAAATTGCAAATTTATATAAAGTATAAACTACAACAATGATAAGTTTTTATTAACATTTATTTAATCAGATATTTAATATTTCTCTAAATTGTATATATATTATCTTAATCCAGCTATATTATGAACAGTAAACAGAAAAAAAACTAACAAAAAAAAAAAAAACCAAAATAATAATAAATATTATATAATCATAGATACAGATAACAATTAATAAGCTAGATCCCTAGGTTGGGTATTATAAAACCTATTTAAATTGGAAAAAAAAATCAATAGTCATCAATAATAATGATTATATTAAGTTTAAAAAAAAATTTAACTTAATAATTGATACAATATTTTTGGGTTTTTAAATTAGATAAGACTGCACTATTCAGCTGAAACTACAATATACTAGGATTTTAGATTCTGAGTGAAGCAATAAATGTATTGATTTAACAATGTTTTATTTTTAGTGTCTATATACATGTATAAGTAGTTTAAATAATGTTTAGACTTTCAATTTCGATATCTCTTCTGGTGGGAAAAGTGAATCTAGTTAGTCCTTTAGAAAGATACAAATTGAAAACGTCCAGTAGTTTTCAAAATTTTATTATAATAGCAGTTAAATAATATTAGAAATACATAAGAAAATGTAATCATAGTATAAGCAATTTTTATAATTTAAAACTATTACTTGTAGATACTTAAAATAGGAGTATTTTTAGTTTAGTTTTAGGTTTATTTTTCACAAAGATAAGTACGTCTTATTTTACAAAATACACCAAGATACACAGGTTTCTAACATAGAAAAATATTGATAACACAGAAAATAGATTGTATATTATTGTTGTATTATTATTATTATTGTGTTTATATCTATTGTATGATTATACCAAAAATGTATTATATAATAATTATTTATTATATTATAATTTTGGTTTTTTTTTTCTAGGATTTATTATGAACGAAACAATATTTAGACTAAAAATATGAATACATTTTTTTCTATTAACAATGAATTATACAAATATTTAAATTTAATATACAATTAATTGACTATGAATTTAAATTATCAATTGTTTGGTATATAACATGATTACAGGAGTTACCAAATTGTGGCATACGGGCTACATGCAGCATGTGAATGACTTTTATTTGGCTTACAGGCAAGAATTTTTTTTTAATGTGAATTAAATGAGACTCTTATTAATTTTAATTTAGTCTTAATTTTCTTTTAATAAACATACAACATACAATTTGTATGACTCTTCCCGTTGGAAAAAATTTTTTTTTCTTGAATTCCTAAAATGGATCTTTAAAAATAATTTATCGTAATCCTTGGAATATAAAGTACTATTATATTAAGTGTATTTAACAACATTACCTGGTACACCAAGACGATAAGTCTTTTGAATATATTTGAGACCATGAACAATTTCTCGTTGTACTATAAAGTCTATTCTAATTTTATATGATATTCCTTCTTTTATAATGAACACCTAAAATGTAATTATATTTTTAAAATGCTATAAATAAATTTTAAAATATAAAACAAAATAATAACCTGTTTTTTTAAATTTGTTATATCTCCAGACAAATCAAGTTCCATGTCTGGTCTATCAATAACACATAATGCTAATTTCTTGACAATCACTTTATTTGGATTATTTTCATCTAGAAAAAAAAATAAAATTCATTCAGTATGATTAAACCTATTAACCTTTTGATAGTTGTGTTAGTTTTATATGTAACCCAAAGTTTTATAACCTAATAGTAAATTCAATAATACAAGTATTAGCTGATGGGATTATCGCAACCAATCACATAATAAATAACTAACTAAATGACTAACATAGAGTTAAATTGGTATTAAATATAACAAGTTAAATTATTTTAACATTAATAATTAAAAAATTGGAAATCATTGAAATATAAATTGTATTATAAAAACTGTTTGAGCTTTTAATTTAAATTATCTTATAGATAGATAGATACTCTAAAATACCTAAACTAATTATTTTGAACAAAGAATTGTAGATATATCTAATTTTTTAAAATTAAATAATATAAGCTTTTGAACTACAGCGAGTTAAAATGTTTAACTAATAATATAATTTGGTAGAAAAAAGTATTTTGGTAATACTGTAGGTTTGTAGTGAAGTATCTAATATACTTGTAAAAATAATTTAATTTGTTTTAAAGAAAACATGATTGTATTGAAAAAATATAAACTTATTTTTAATTGGAATAACCTAGATGAAATAAAAGTTATTAAAATATGAACGGCTATAAAAATAGTTATAACAAAATACATAATATTATTATTAATTAATGTATACCATCCTATTTTTTTTAATTTTTCATTATAAAAATGTATTACTGTAACAGTGCATTTAGTGCTGGATAGGCAGGGTATCAGCTCATAGTTTTTGGATTTCCAATGTTTGATTACAGCTACAAATATGGTGCAATTTAATAATTCGATTCAATTTTATTTTCTACGAATGTCTGTACTAATTTTTCATTACTAAATAAAAATAAAATAGCCTTAAATAAATAAAAATAAATAAAAGCACTCATAACCGACCCACTGAGATTTTCTGTGTAACTCGACTGCCCAATCCGGACCTGAGTGCATTATCAGCTGCATGGGTATAATAATATTTTCTAAAATATTGAAATTAGTAATAATAATTACCAAAAATGATTTTCCCATTATTAGCGTCACCCAGTAATTTTTCCTTGTATTTTTGCAAGCTCGCATCTTCCTTGTCGGCGTTTAAGAGCTCTTCGATAGACTTTTCTGGCGGTGGCTTGTAGTTAGAATCGATTTCGTCATCGTCGTGAATCTCCAACTTTTCCACGCCGTCTCTGACCACATCTCCGTCGGACATTCCTGAAAACCATTGTATGTTTACGTTAGTGTAACGCCCTGCGAATCACCCAACTCGTCGTCAGACGAAAACACAAAAATAATAAAATGTACCTCTGCCTACCTATTTCTTTCCGAATACAAATTAAAAAACGATAGTGGGCCACAATACCGAAATCACGGCACCGAAGAGTTCTATTGTTTGTCGACAGAAATATCGCACAATAACTAAAGCTAATAGGTTTTGGCAGCCGCAACAGTACTGTAAAGAAAATTATTATTATTATTATTTATTTTACTCTTTTTTTTCTCTCTCTTTCTCACTCTCTCTCTCTCTCTCACTAACACTAAACACCTTATTATTACTTCGGCAATAATAATAATAATGAATAATACGAATATACAAGTTGACGAGTGGACGGCAATCGCGGTCTCGGGTTACTCTGGTGGTGATAATGGGTTTATATAAATTAGTATTAATGGTACAAATATGGGTTTCTGGGTACGATTGTACCAAATAGACTGTGAGGGGAATAATCGAATGAAATAGATAATCGATTCTTTCGATTATATTTGAAAACGATTCGATTAAATCGAAAGCATTCGTATGATAAGATAATTTAATTTAATGAATTATTTGTTAACATTTAAATGAAACGTAAGGGCCAATATGCATTCTTTATTTTTGTAGTATCAAGTTATAGTATGATTTAGTAATTAGTAATTAGTTTAATCAGTTCAAACAATGGTAATTATTTTGAATGATTCAATTATTACAATAATATAAACATATAAAACACACGTTTACACGCCTATGGTTATTTGTTATAACTTAATACTTATCATTCGATTATTTCCGACTACTAATCATTCCGATTATTCCAATCGCAAACGGATTGCGCGAATGACACGAATGGATTAACATTTAACGCCCAAGTCCTAATGGAATATATTCTGATCACGACTGTTTTATAGGTAGTGGTTCACTACCTCCTACAAAATAGTTATTCCGAAGTCAATTTGTTTTAAATTGAATCCAACATCCATCAATGTACATTTGTTCCAAGAAATATTTATTCCAACGACTGATTGTTCCACCATCTATTCATACCACCAGCCACGACGGAATATATATTTAGCCATGGTAGAAACCACGACAGAAGAAATAGACGGAACATATTTTGCCCGAAAGACTGGGATGACGGTGTACCGATCGTGGTAAACGGAAGAGGAATAGCTCGAGTTTTATCACGAGAGTGAGAGAAATGAAAAGAGCTGTTCCGAGAACGACCAATTACAGTGTTCGTTCAATTTTATTATTTTCTAAATGATTAGCTCACACAAATTAGAATAATTCTTCTAATATTTATGATTAGTCCGATCCTCGTGACAAGCTCCACCTACGTCTTGCACGCGTTATCACACCTAAAGTTTATCCTCGATGGACGGAACTTTAGGTAGTCCATAGGCACATATCACTTATGACATGCACATGGGATTCCGTCTATAAAAACAATAGTACTCTGGTGATAGTCTTTGACCGTAATAGCATTAATGTACAATCCATATACGATCTACGTCGTTACACTTGTCTTTAGGCATTAGAATCTATTGCGATTTTGCGTAGTACGTTTAGGTATAAATAGCACTCGGCCACTACGGCACTGCAACCGCGTAGCGCGCACTCCAGTCACCACGACTCGCCAGTTGCCCGTAACCACGAGTAATTAGATTCATCTTAAATCATGGTTGTACTTTGTAACCAACACATCTTTTATACGTGGTTGTAACCACCAGCCCGGCGACCGTATCGATCACCGTTACTACTCGGCAAACTCGCAACTGCAATATAGTCAACAAGTTCGTCATTCGGTATCTATTTAGTATCTACAGTGGCACTGAGAATGCGCGAACTTGATCCGTTGTCAGAGGTTTCCGTTATCACGTCGTCGTTTTAACGGTTGGTGACGGCATGTTCTATGCCCTATGGTAATATATTATTAAATTATTGTTAAAATGTTAACGTTGCTACTCTTTAGACATAATATTGAGGTAATAATAATAGAATATTATGTTTTAGACTGTTGTAGGGTCTAAACTCTAAAGACCGTGATATGAAATTTTGTTGTTTTTTTTTTATCTATATTATTATTTTTATTTTTTTTTCAGATAACGAACGAGCGCGTTCGGCTGATATTCGTTTAACGTTTACATTTTCATGTTGATCATCAGTCGATTAATGTTCGTATTTTATAAATTTTGTATATTTTAGAGGTTGGATAACGTACGCCAAATAACGTGACCAATTGCTACAGCTTGTGCGAGATGGTCAGTATCGGATACAATATAACGCATTTTATTCTCCAAATTGTTTAATAAGCGATCCATGTCAACTAGCTGCTACAAGTTGTGCCCTGAGCTTGGTCATCAGTTAACTTAACAGACTATAAGATGAACACGTGAACATTGTACGGTATTTGGTTTTTTTGTTCACAATGCTGTAAACTCTTGAGTGACACATAATTACCTAAACATATTTTGCAGATTCCTTATGAAAATGGGCAACCCGAATTGGACGAATTCGGCTGTGCCCAGACGTCTCCCAGATAAAGTATCACAGTTGTATTACTCCTATGGTCTATTCTGTGCATCTCATTCTGTCATTTCATTAATAATTTCTTCTGTTATTGTAGTTTTATGCAGGTAATTGATATATATTTCTTTTATCTACTATTATAAGTTACCATGCTTTATTAACAATAATAACGAGTTTTAATAACTGATGGTTTATATTATTATGGTTTTTATTATATTAGAAAATAGATACCTATTTATTTAGTTTCTACTTTAATTATTAATCATATTTATATATGAGATAAGTTAAACTTGGACAATGTTTTTGTTACATTTCTTGTAAAATTTAAAATTATATTTTGTATAATAAATAATATTGTTTTAGCTTATCACTGTTTGGACTGCCACTATTCAGCAATGTAGTGCAATCAACTATAACACCTTCTTATAAGCCAGATAATGTAACAAACCGATGGTTTAATGGTCAACCCAGTGTGTATATTCAACAAGTAACCCATTTTAAATAATCTAATGTCATTTAAATATATAATGATATTTAAATTTAGATTGTTTATTTTTAATGATATTTGTGGTTCTCTTTAGATAGTTATGAGATCAATGGTGACCCCATGGTTGGATAATTTAATTTTGTCAGATGCCTTCAGAGGCCCTTTAGCTGAATCATTCAAATTAGTTGAGATCATTAGAAACTATCAATTAGACAACAAGTACTTTTTTGAAAAAAATCTTGGATATTGTTCGTAGATTTGTAAATTAAAATATGTTTTATACATTAGAATTTCTTTAAACGATGTCTGTCTACACATAGAAAACATTAATTCTGATATAAAGACGTTGCCAGAGTTCAGTTGCTTACTTGTATCACCAACTAATTTGTGGCATCAAGATTTAGAAGAATTCCGTACTGATAATAGCATTGAAAAAACAATTTTTACATATCAGGCATGTATTTACATTAAATATAATTATATTTTATTATAGCATCTTTTGTTTTGCAGAGTCCATCTCATATAAAAATTAGTATTCCAGAATTATTATTTGGTATGCCACTTAAAGAAACTGGAATTAGAAGATATTCTGTACATCCTCGACAAAGAGTTGTCCAATTTGCTATTACAATATTTATGAAACAACTTATACCACTGTAAATCATGTTTTTTTTAAAAAAAATTAAATTAATCTAGATGTTCTCAACTATTCTATTTAATAAAATATTAATCAATTTCAAAACAAGTAATTAATAGGTATAAGGTATAATAATCTTATAAATTAAATTTAAAAAAATATTTTTTTAATCATTATTATAACTATTTAAATACAAAATTATTTTTATATATAATATCTAATAAAATTTAATTTATTTAACTTAAGAATAAATCTTTTATAAACATATATACATACATTATTATAGGTATATACAAGGATTGAAAACTCATTTGAAACAAATTTACCCTGTGCATGTTAAATCAAATCAAATTCTTTCAGACACGTCAACTTTACATATTTACTATCCTGGAGAAATAAATTATGAAACAATATTTTTTTTACTCTCGTGTTATATACTTTTATTTGGGTACATTTATTATTCTATTAAAAAAATGGACTTATTTGTCTCTAAGGTATAATATTTATTTATTTACATTTTATTTTGTATAATTAAGTCATACAATTTTTTTATTTTAGGTTGGAATTAGTTTTGGAGCTGTTTTCACTGTTCTATCTACTCTTTTAACAACTATGGGGCTTTGTTTTTTATGTGGATTAGATTTTACTATAAACATACGAAGTCAAATGGTAATTGTATTTATATTTTTGTACTATATATTAATTTATATTATTTTACTTAAAAATATTATTTTTATATAATTATTATTATTATTCAGGTGTTTCCTTATTTAGTTATTATTGTTGGTCTAGAAAATATGTTGATTATAATAAAATCAGTGGGTTCGACAGCACCAAATTTAGATGTAAAAATAAGATTGGCCCAAGGGTTAAGTAAAGAAGGATGGGCCATTACTCAAAATCTATTAATTGAAGTTACTATTTTAACTGGTGGACTATTGACTTTTGTTTCATCAATTCAAGTAATATAATTTTATATTTCAAAATGTTATTTTTATATCTAATTTTGAATCTAATTTTTAGGAATTTTGTATATTTGCTATTGTGGGTTTGTTATGTGACTACTTTTTTCAAATGTTCTTTTTTCTTGCACTCATATCATTAAATATGAAATCAGTAGATGACTCTACTTACCAAAAAACATATTATCCGTTTTCATTTGCTAATTTGGCCAATAAAATGCATAAATCTAATCCTCCGGCATTAAAACATTCAAGTCGTAGTGGTGTGATGCTAAAGTCTGCTTCCCATCCACGTTTGAATGGTTTGCAGATTATGGCTTCATTAGAAGATCCCCGCCGCAGACCAATATCTAAACGTTTGAGATTTTTATATCTTTGGGCAGCTACAAGAATTGTTCAGCGAGCATTAATGATGGTTATGATATTTTGGATATCTGGTATTATATATAACACAGAAACTGTGCAAGAGTTTTTTGATTTAAGAAAATCTGTATCTATTGAGAAACCATATATTCAAGAACGATCAAATATACATTTTCCTCTTGCATGGGAAGAAGGTCGGCGAGCTGTTATAATTGAAAACAAAGCTCGATATACTGTAAAACAAGAATACCAGTATAATAAAAAGGTGTTTTTATTAATTAATAAATTATCACAATTTTGTTGTTAATATGTCTTTTAACTGAATTTTTTGATTTTAATTTAAGGCTAATCAATCTCAAGAAAATGATTTACCATATTATGTGCAACTTCTGAATGCAGAAAAATGGCCCCATTGGCCTAGACTCTCTTGGTACAACTGGCAATTTTTATTAGGCATGTATAATATGAGTGTCGCTGGATCCTATGTGTCTGTATTACAACCTATACATTTGGCTCATTCTGTGACACCTGAAGAAGCAATGTCATTGCGTGAATCTCTAAATGATGTGGATAAATCTTTTCCATCCCATTGGAAGTCTTTCGCTGCTGCTCTTGACCCTTTTGATTTTGTTGGTATGTTCATATTAAAATTTTTTAATTAAAAATAGTTATTGCATATGTCCATTATAATTTATTTTAGATACTCATATAGTAGCACCACTGGAAAGTAGAAAAGACATAAATGTTGATAAATCATCCGAACCTTTTATACCTACTTCACCATCAGAATTAATATTAATTGCTGTTCTATGTTTAATTAGCATACTAGTACTAGTCTACACATTGATAATGTTATATCGATGTGTCTGTAGTCGTAACTATGCTGAATGGAGAGCTGGATGGAGTCATGATGTGAGTTATATACAACATGATTCTGGTATACAAGTATGTATAGTGTATAATATAGTAAAATTTCACTTTATTTAAGTTTTGTAGATTTAAATTCTTATTCAGGTTATATTAGAAGCAGTTCCAATCGAATTTAAAGGGCACACACAATCAGTTGAATGTATTGCTACCTATGGAAATATTATTGTTAGTACATGCCTTGCTGGTTGGATTAATGTTTGGAATGCATTAACTGGTGAATTGATTAGTACCATTGATAGGTAAATTTTATAAAAATCAGTCTGTCAATTTTATCATTTTTTATACCAATATTTTTTGATTTTATTTTAATGAAAACTAACTTGGCCAACTCACTGATTTTTATCAAAAATTGAAAAATATAAATTAACATGAAATATTTTATTAGTAGGTATTAGAACACTGATATTGAATTAAAATCAACATTAATTTATTTATTAATTCTCATAACATTCTTTAAAAAATAATGTTGAAAGTTAAATTAGATATTCAATGTATTTATTAATGCCTATAAACAAAATTATTATATAATTTAAATTTTATTGGATAACCCAGAACTGGTGTTATGATGAAGAGTGTGGAAGGGGTTGCAGTTTAGGGGTCCTACAGTTTTGTAATTATTTAAGGATAAAATACAGAAAAATGTATTTAATTTATATTTATTTGATTTATATTAATTTATACTCATTTGATTATTGAGCTGAATAATCAAACTTACTGAATTGTAAATATTCTTTTAATAAATAAAAAATTAAAAGTTAAATAAATATTTTTAATATGAAATTTTATTTTTCTTTTCAAAATTTAATTTTCATTAATCAAATAATAGTTATTTTTATATTACACATAATATTGTGTAATATCCCTTAAAATTGAAAGTACAATAATGAGTGGTGTATTAGGGTTTAAGAATTCATATAAAACAGATTTTTGTGCCATTTTGTAATAGTTTTATCAAATGTTGTTGTAACATGATGGACAATGAGTAATGATGAATTCTTTATCAAAAACAATTAGGTTTGTTCTCTAGTAAATGCATAAAATACACACAAGTTTTTAGCATGGACTTAAGTTATTGCTTATTATTGTTCAATGAATACTAAATAATGTAATCATTTTCTACAAATATATTACATATATAATTTGATTGTTTTTAGAATTAATATAATAAAAAACTAAAATTAAGTTAGTAGTTAATACATACTACTATATATAGACAATAATAAATCTTATTTAATTGGAAAAAATATGTTATACAATTACATAAAGCATCTCTATAATATATTATGTAGGAAGGCCTAAATCTGACTTTGGATTAAACTTGAAATTTTTTGAACTGGATAATATAAACCTTAAAATAGGGGTTTACCAATTAATACTTTTGGCAGGCGACATTAAAAATGCAGGAAATTTTCAAAGACACCAAGATTTAATGTACCTATTTAACAAAAGAAAGTAAATTAAAATTTAAAATTAAAATGAAAACTATACAAAATAGTAATTTGAATAGTAAATATCTTATCTGCAAACCAAATAAAATTTGACCACATGCTGCATACCGTTTAGGGCTGCCATTTAGTGGTCTCTGCTTGAAAGTATAAACTTTAACTATGATATTATTTACCTAATGTTATAACAAAAATATATTTTCATTTTAATTTATTTTTGTTTAAGGTCTAATGTGAATAATTCTAGTGATGAAGATACAGAAGAATTAAATTTATCAGAAGACTTGAATGATTCTATTTCTGATTCTAATTCTATGTCTAATTATGGTTTTCTAGAGTCTTCTAAAAATATGGAACAGTAAGAAATTTTATTTAGTAAAATTAATTTTTATACATATTTTCAGCTAACAAATTGTCTTTAGGTTATGTGCAAGGTGTAAAAATGTAATCTCTATTGAAAACACTAATTATGATAAGAGTCAAGATAATAACAAATCAAGGCGTTCTATTAATTCAGGCCAAAATGAATGGAAAAATCGTACCAAAAAGATTTCTGAAAATGAGATCTATGTTAATTCCCAGATATGGTGTGTTGATTGTAATGAAAATGTTGTTGTTCTGGGGTGTGCTGATGGTTCATTGCAATTTTGGGATATGTACAAAGGAATACTTAAAGTATGACATGAAATGTTAAATTATTGAAATACATTTTTTTTATTTTTAAAACAAATTTTAGTGTATGTGGCAAGGAGACATAAATGATGGATTTACAGCAATTAAACTGATCAATAAATATGTAGTAGCTATAAGGTTGAATGGGTCTTTAGAGTTCTTCAAGCTTGATATTTTTAGTGAATCAACTTTGAGAGAATCTATAGAGAGTCCTAAAACTAAATTCTCACTTAGAAGTAAACATATTATAATAATTATTTTTGCTTATTTTAAATTTATTTATTTTAAGTTAACAATATTTATTTATTATTTTAGAGCATGTACGAACGGGAAGTGTAGGTTCATCTCTTCACAATTTAAAATCGTCTAGCGATACTGTACGTTGTCTTCATGTAGAAGCTTTAAAGGCACATAATCAACCAGTTACTGTTCTTGAAACTAATGGAGCTTATATTATTACTGGTAGCCAAGATCACATGCTTAAGGTTGGTAAAAATATTTTGTCTTACAATTTCTAAATACCTTTACCAGTAAAAATTATGTTTAAAAATTAGGGAAAAATGTCAATTCATGTAGTTTTTGAACTATGTACTAGATTTTACCAATTTGCTATTATTTCTGTTGCACTACAACAATTTGTTTACAATAAAAACAAAGATATACTCTGTTCAACATAAGAAACATATTCGGTGATCGACTTATGCGCAGGGGCATGACAATACTATATGGCAGGTATGTTGATAGTTGATTCTGTCGGGGTGATCGACGGATTGACTGCTGCCAATGAAAACTGGTTGCCACTGATTGTGTTTCTTAACTTGTAAAGAGTACAACTATTGAGTCAACCAATGTCTAATAGGTAACTGTAATAACAAAAATCTTCAAATTTAATAATATAATTTAAAACTAAGTCAGACTGAAAAATTCTGATTTCTCAATCATTTCATTATACCAAATAATAGTTGAAAAATAAAATAGGCAGAAACAATAAACCAAATTTATGTTATTAATTATAATTTATATATACCTAATGTTAATACCAATATAGGTAATAGTACTAATTCTATATATATTGATGAATTATAATTAATAATTATTATATAAAAATTTAAAATCTTAAGTTGCTTTTTAAAAAAAATTGAATAAAAACCTCAGATGAATATTGATCCACTTAGATTTTTAGATGTTTGGGTTGAATAATGATAAAGCCTGTCAAAATATAGATTTTCCAGGCTGAAATGTTTTCCCAGTCCGCCCTGGACTTATCAACAATTTATTATTATTTTCTGATAATTATTTTTATGTTATAGGTATTTAGAATTGAAGATAGACAGTTATTATATACTTTACATGGCCATTATGGGCCAATAACTTGTTTATTTATTGATCAAGTAAATCCTCACATGGCTGCATCTGGTAGTCAAGATGGAATGTTATGTGTATGGGATTTAGTTACTGGTTTGTTAATAATGAATTATATGATAAAAATTAAATAATATTTAATATTATATTTAATGTCTGTAATTATTAAAATTTTTTACTTCTAGGTACATGCATGTATTCAGTTCAAAGTCATGATGGTGGAGTTTTAGGTATAACATGTTCAGCTAGTTATATTATTAGCATTGGTCAAGATGATAAAATTTGTGTGTGGGATAGGTTTCATGGTCACCAACTTAATAGTATTCAAATTGTGAGTTTTTTTATTTTTTAATTTTTGACAATGCACTGAGTTTTATTTTTATTATTATTTTTTTTTTTTATTTAGAGCAATGTCTATTGTTATGATTTGGCAATGTTAACACATAATTTACTTATTACTTCTAAACAGGTAGTTTTTTAATGTGATTTTAAAAAATTGAAAATTGTATGAAAATAATATTATTTTTATGATTTCAGGGTTCTATTGTTATTATGGATGTGCAAACAGGAGAACCAGTAAAAGTGTTTAGCTTAGGAGACTCTGATTGTAATGTTGTTACTCAATTGTTAACACTATCAGATAGTATTGTATGTGATTATGGTACAGAGTTGCGTGTTATACGATTTCCAATGGTAGCTACCAAAGAAGATTAAATTTTATATCAATGATAAAGAAAAGGACATGAATATAAATTTAATTTCCAAATTGTTTTTTCTTTAAAAAATTATATTTTTATAATATGTTATTGATCTCAAAAATTATATTGAATAAAAATAAATTAATATTGTTATAAAAATGACAATTTTTTTTTACTTATACGTTCTTTGTAAATAGATAAAATCAGAGATTTTGAAGAAGAAAATTGAAATAATGTATCAACTTGTATCAAGATCAGAGTCTGAAAATTTTGCTCAAGTTGAAGTATTAACTACACATATAAGAAATCTTATTTTAAATTTTCAATCATTAGCTACAAAAATGTATTATTTTATACAATATATTAGATTACAAAATAATTTACAAATATTTGTGTTATTGATGAGTTTTGTCAAAACATGAACTTTAAATTCTTATAAAAAAAATTGTGCTTATGTATCGAGAGTCGATTTGGGAAACAGTATTATATTATACATTTATTCCTAATACAATACCTATAGCAAAGATTATTATATTTGACGATTATAATTTGTAGGTACTTAGTACCTATCTGTATATATTTTTAAACTGTGATTGGAATAAAAATAATGATCGTAAAATGTTCAAAACATCTATGGAATACATGTATCTGGTAAAAAACTAGAAATTGTAAATTTTAGAAATCGTTTAAACTTTATTGATTTTGCAACAATGCCCTTCCTGGCTAGTAATAAACTATGTCCTATCAGTCGTCTGAAAGATATTCGAATTTCTAAGTCGTATTGATGGTAAATATCCAAATATTGTTTATTATATATTAGAGTTCGATTAGTTAACATTAATATTACATAATACTGCACGATAAAAATGGCGCCAATTACCGGAGCAAACCATCGTCATTCTAGAACACTTAGGGTTCTACTGCGAGAGATCCTCAGTGATATACTCATGTGAACTTTGTAAATCGGTTTTGCCGCAGAAGAAAACAACATAACAAACGTAATGGAGGCTGTTTTGACGCTCATAGGCTACATAACGCCCGACGGATACAGGCCTTGTCTGCAGCTACGATCATCGTCGGTCACGAACTCGCGACGAAGACGGTCGCTGCGACAAAGTCTCCGACTGCCGTTTGCGATCCGTCGAAAACGCGCCGTCCACGGATTCGCGGCCAATCGATAACGCAGCAGAGGGTGTCGTGGACGGTACGCTAGTTGTCATTGTTGTACAGCAGTACGACAGGCAGCCCGACTAAGGATGCGGTGGCGAGTGAAATCGTCGGTAGAACCGAAGTCGGGATCGATCCGGTGGTGACACTAGAACAGAACGCGCCTAAACTCCAGCGAGGGGTAGATTGTCGTCAACGCGACATCGCGTTGTTCGATCGGTATGTTGTTGCCGATGCGATTAGCGATTTTGTTTTTTTTTGTAAATATTTTGTCCGTTTGAACTATACCTATTTAAAAAGGATGTATATAAAATGTTAATAACAACCATTTTGTGCTACTTTTTTTTTTTTGTATTAACATGATTTAATTTTGTATGTACAGTTGTACGTTCACTTTGTTTTTAAACTACCTACCTGTTTAAAAATCAATTTTTTTTTTTGTTTATAATCAACAGAAATAATTTTTGTGTACACAAAAAATTTTTGTTTCTTTTTTTCGTATTTTCGATTGGTTACAGATTTAACGACTAATAAAATCGTAAAAATATATGTATAGTCATGAACCTACAATATAAACGATACACACGTATTATATTATTTTCCGAAAAATGTTTAAACCACCAAACACTAAACTCGATGAAAACAGAAATAAATCATAAAATAACGCATAACACCGACAGATACGGCGAGGATATTGGATAGATATATAAACTGCAGTGTAAGAATATTGTAAATAATATGTATTGTGTGGGGCGTGTGACAATAATAGTCGAATAGTTTTATATGAAATAAATAATAAAGAAAATAATTTAAAATTGTACTTTACATTGCAGCGTTCCAAAAAAAAAAATATTGTTTGAAGACATTTCGGGGAAATTTAGACCTCAAACCCACCTGTATATTTTATACGTGCCTGTACTGATACTTCAAAGTGACTATACGTCCTGTTTTAAACAGGATTGTTCTGGTTTTCAACTTTGTATATTTTTTTTTTAATAAGAATTAAACAGAACGCATTAAGTCCTATTTTCACTATTTTTCATCAAAAAATAATTTTAGACTAATTGATAAAAAAAGGTCGTTTATAAGAAATCTGCTTTCGATATTTTTATCATAAAAGCAGGTATTTTTCCGGAAATTACAACGATATCGATCTCCGATAAGAATAATATATGTTAGGCGTACAATATATGCAAAATATTGGACTACAAAACATATCAGGATTATTATTGAATACGCTATGGCAATGCCCAAAACAAATGTAGCAGTTAAATGAACGTTTTCCAATAGAAATATATTGTGGAATGATAAAAAAAAAAATCGTTTTTTTGTAGAAACTATAAAAATTTAAATTATTGTTAAAAATCATTTCAAAAATTTTTCTTGTAATGAATTTTATAATTTTCTTCTAACACAAAATGAATTATTAAGTTTATTAAATGCATCACAAAAATACGACTTTGCAAATAAGAAGGAACTCCAATCAACATCAGAATAAAACTTTTAAAATTAACTCGTCGTGAATCATCGCGTATGTAATCTGAACAAAAAGTAACGGTATTACTCTCGAGTAGAACGATTCACTCACCACTCACCAGGTATATTATTTCATAAAAGTAATAATTTAGGGACATATAAATGTATAATCTATGTATATGAAAATTAATGTTTGTCTGTATGTCCTTTATGCACTTCTACAATAGTGAAGATCCTATACTATTCACCCGATCGCCATGAAACTTTTGGAAGTTGAGTACACTCCCGCGAAGGTTCTTATCCTACGTACGTAGGATATTATTATACTCTAAAAGTTCTCGAAAAACTGAAAATACTATTTTTGATGGGAAATTTATGTTTAATGTTTATAATCTTTATTTATTTATAGGGTTGTCAATGGTTATATATTTTATAACTATTATAATTAGCAGACATATGACACATACATATTTTTACAAATCTATATATTATATAAAGATGCATGTCTGTCGTTTATGCATTCCCAAACTGTTCAACCTATTGCGATTAAATTTGGGACAGAGATAGATTAGACTTCTGGGAAGAAGATAGGCTAATTTAAAAAGGGAGAGGTCGAACATCGGGAGGTACTTACACCGAGATTTTAAGATTTATGATGAAAATATTTCTTTATAAATTGTTACATTGATTTGTATAATCACTGTTTATTTATAAGGTCGTCAATGGTCACGTTGATTACATATTTTATAACTATTTATTATTTTTATTACTATTATTATAATTAGTAAGAATATATCATATACATATTTTTGCAAATAAATTTATAGGAAAAAAAAATCTTTGGCATAGGCCACCGTTGTGATGTTTTTCGTGTGTTTAATATTCTGATTTCACTTAAGCTCCTCGTCGGGTCCTGATAATATATTGCTCCCATATTTTCTGTGATCCAACAGTCAGATTACCTACCTAGCTAACTTAGTTGCATGTAAATCACTTGAGGTCATTCTTAACTTAATCTCGGCTCGGGCAACGCTAGGTGGGACTAAATTGAATATTGTTGTAACGATATTATTTTGTATATTTTAACCGTTATATTATAAAATAAAACATATTATTTATATAAAGTTGGCATTATTAATTTTTTTTAATGGACAGCGGAGTGCAGCTAGTAAGTTTATGAAAAAAAGGTCGGCAAGTACCGCTCTACTGTACAGTTGTAGGTGTCGAATGAGTCACTTTCGTGAATGTATAAAATTTGTATTCAATGATATAAATCATTCTACATGGAAAACGATTCTGAGCAAAGACGGCCTGTCATACATAACTAAGTGTATTTTAAGATATTATTGCTATTAAAATAATTAATTTTACTATTAATAATGCAATAGATTGATTTAATTTTTGCAGAAAACATTGCATTTGAAAATGTCATCGAGTGTACAAAATATAATATTAAACTTTAAAAGTTTCAAACACACGCAAAAAATATTTTTAAATTACAACGAAGCCCATCGTCTAATGAATAAAATATCTTACACTCTTGAAAAAAAGCTTATTTGCACAGCGGCCTTTCTCGACGTATCACAGGCTTTTGATAAAGTTTGGCATGAAGGCCTACTCTTTAAACTCAAATCTATCCTTCCGCCATACTATTTTCTATTATTCAAATCATACTTAGAAAACAGACATTTCGCTGTTCGATCTGGCTTCTCCCTATCTGAAGTGTTGTGGATCATTAATATAAATAACAACACAAACGTATTTTGTAGTCCTTTATTATTAACTGTGTAAACCGTAATGATGAACATAAAAATTGTCTACTTACTAATGAACGATGGACAGTCCCCACCGATCATAATGTGATTCTTATATACTACGTGTGCCGTGTGGCGTACATAAATGCTGAATATGCAACACCTCTT